>VMDO01006863.1:0-96129 GCA_007922755.1 Pedetes capensis
CTCATAGCGACCCTCTGTACAACAGGGGAAACACTATTGTCAGTGCTTCTCTGCTGTTCATAGGGTTTTCAATGGCAGATTGATTTTTGGGAGGGGGTTGCCAGGTCCTTCTCCCAAGCCTACAGCTTCTGGTGTTCCCAGGCGGTCTCCCATCCAAGTACTAACCAGGCCCAACCCTGCTTAGCTTCCGAGATCTGATAGGATCGGATGCCACAGGGCTACAGCTGCAGACTATGAGTAGCAGGTGCTGTCAAATCATCCCCAAACCATCACCCCCCTCTCATGGAAAAATTGTGTTCCACAAAACCTGTCCTTCTTGCCAAAAATGTCGGGGACCACTGCTTTAATACAACCTCATGTATATTAGCCTTAGAATGTCATAAAAATTCTCCAAAGTAGGGGTACTCCTCTAACCATTTAATGTTCACTAGTCAGACACCAGGTGTAAGAGTGGAAGAAAAGCAGTCTCTGCCTCCTTCTACCCTATTTCTCCAGATGTATGAGCATATACCATAAAAATATATTAGCAAGTCTAACACAAATGACACTAAGCACAGGCTAAATTGTAATTCAATAATGTCTTTTAGGGACTACTATTCTTCTGATTGAATGACCAAAACATTTTAAGCCAATTTTAAATAGGGGAGGTGAACCAAAACTTTCTATCAATGCATAAAATTATCATCTGCAAAGAGTGGCTTGACAGCACTAGTGAGTGATAGTTAAGAATACAGACTTGAATTCAGGCAGTGTGATCTGCTACAAGTTATTTATACTTCTAAGGATTGAGTTAGTGTTTATAATGAGCACTTACTATAGGCCCTGCAGTAATATTGCTATTCCAGAGATTACCAAATCAAAAGTACTTTCAACCAATTATGTGCAAAGTACTATATGAGATTAAAGAGCCTTGTAGTTAAGGGACTGGCTACACAAACACAAAAAGTTACAGATTTAATCACCAGATCAGTGAAAGATTCTGAGATGGACCTTACCTGTTCAATAATTCAATATGTAATTGCCCAACGATCCATTTAGAGAAACAGAACTTACTCTTGGGTACACATGACTGTCATAAGAATGTGAGGCAAGATGACTTTAAATATATGCAAAGTTTTCAGTTTTGGCATAACATGAAAAATTAGATGGCATGCTAAAAAAGCTTGGATTTTGACTTCTGCTGCACAACGGGGAACTAATGCATAGTCTTACAATCTATATTCTGTAATTTCTCCATTTTTCCTACCATTAAATTTGTGAAAAGTGTTTAACAAAAAAGGATGGGTCAGAACGTTTTAATTTTAACTAGTTAGGAAAGAGAAAACAATTGGTCAGGTTAAACTCATTCAAATGGTTTCTTTATAAAAAGGGCTGTGGCAACAGTGAGTCAGAGTAAGACCTCACTATACCGACAAATTTTCCCCATTCTAGGAAGAAGAAAGAGTTATTTTAAAGTTTAAAATACTTTAAAGTATTTTAAAGTTAAAAGTGGATGGACAATGTCAAGTCTCCCAAAGAAAACTTGTACCTGAAAATACATACCTTTAGGAAAAGTAACACAAAGGTGCATCTGAGAAATAGTTACATAATGATCTGAGTCAGGTTCTAACTTAGAAGTAACATTCTGTGAGTAATATTTCATCTACAAGAAAGGTTAACATTAAAAGTAGCCAAGAACTTTTTAAGTATAGGATACACCAGGATAGGAAAACAGCAGAACCAGCAAATCATTTCATCTCTACAAGCCAGAGTACACATCAATAGAGACTTCTTCATTACCACTGCTCTAAAAAGAAAAGGTCTTCATATGGAATTATGTTTCATACAACACTGACAAAAACAAGTTTCTACAGTGAATGATAAACTAAGTCTTTAACTCAAAAAGCAAAATATACACAACGGCTTACCTATTTTTGCTTCTGGATATGGAACTCCTTGAGGATCAGAATAGAAAGCTTCTAGCTCAAAAGGCCCTCTTCTCAAGAATGTGAGAACTTTGGAGAAAGGAGCAGCATGGTTTCGACTAAATACTTCATGAACACTAGAGAGAAAAGAAGACATTCAATAAATCAAGTATTTCAGCTTACTGTGCTATACAAACAGAACAGAGACATTTTATCAATTTTAGCTCAACATTTATAATACCAAAATGAGAGAAATACTTTGATAGTTTTAGTTGTTAAAAACTGTAAACTAAGCACTCTACCATAAAAGTGATACTAATTTTTTTTTATATATATATTAAAGACACTATCTGAAAGTTGACTTTTGCTACATACCCTTCAGTGTCTTCTGAATCATGGTTCCAGACCAGAGATATTGGAAAAGGAACTGCATCTGTGACGGAAAATTCTCTAACTTTAAATGCTGGAGAAAGGATCGCACACTTGAAAAACAAAAATAAATAAAAGGATTATCATGAGCACATGACTAGTTTCCATTCATTTTTTAATATTAAACTCACTCAATTCTAATGGGATGGGGAGATTTAAACTGAAATTCAAAAACTGTTTACAGCATTGTGTCATCTTATACATAACAAATTTATTTGCTGCTTACATACTATGCCATTACTAGTTACAAAAAGAGACAACACAGTGATTCCTAAAAGAGTGATTGTTAATCAGTATCAAGTTTCATAGGCTAGGAAGAAACACTGGATTTTCCAGAAATGCCTCGCTGATAGGAATTTCAATTATCAACTGTTTCTCTTTTGGATATATGCATATATACATCCAAAAGCAGCTCTGTACACGCAACTTTTTTGTATGTCAAAGAAACTGAAAAGGGTAAAATTAAAAGTGTTCATGTTTTCAGATAATTTTATGGATGAACAAGCAGTGGCAAATTCAAAATTGGGAGAGACAACATCCTGGACAGACAGGTAAAGGTTCATATTAGATAGGGCACACAAAAATCACTAAATAGATGACTAGAGACCCAACAAGAAGGGGGAAAAAATCCATTTATCTGACCAGTGGTATCCTTCAAAAGAATGGTCAAAATTAGCTCTACTTTTGAAGAAACTATAAACTTCCAATATTTGGGGGAAATCAGTTAAGGAGGCCTATTCCATTATGAAGGAAAAAGAAGAAAATCTCCACAAAACAACTATTAGGAAATAGGAAGGGGACCAGTAAAAGGTGAAACCTACCTTATATAAATTTATGACAATCTCATAATGAAACATGTTAGTTTATACAATTAATGTACACCAACAAAAAAACCCCACAAAACATGCTAGAACATGACAGTACAATGGGTATCATCAAAAGATGGTTATCTCCATATTCTTACCTTTTTACATATTAAATGGTAATCACTGTAAAGACCTTTACTGACACTCTCTTTGTTTTATATGTGAAAAACTGCACACTAGATCACAGTTCAAACACATTAAACTTGAAACTTTGGTTACAGTTATTTAGATTTTATTTGACTATAATATCCTAAATATAAACATTGTGTGTGTATGTATATATATATATACACACGCACATAATTTTTTAAAAAATACCTTTTAGATTTGGTGCTTCTGGTTCACCAAACGAATTTTATGCTTCTGGCTACCTTATTTGGTAAGCAGGTTAAAAATCAATTTGTGAATGCCATTTGTTAACTAACACTCTTAACTGCATATTTTCCCTCAAATCAATTCCTTATTACATCAGATTATCATTTTAATTCCCTCCTTCATGCTTTACAATAACTGCTAATTAGTGCTTTCTGGCTGTGTTTTTTGTGAACCCCTCAAAATGATGCCTGTTTCTTATTCCCATTTGAGCAACACCAGCTTGGTGGTTCTTTTAGTCTTACATTTACTGTCTCTCCCTGATTTAAACATCCTTGTTTCCCCAGTCTTATGAATTTATTTAAAAGTAACTTCCTTTTGCAATCTCTTTAAGCACAGGGCTCTTCCTCTTTTAACCACCAGAATGATGTAAGGCGGAAACTGTTTAAGGAATGCACACTGAGAGAAAGCAGAGCTGACAAAGTACCTGTAGTGCACATCCTCTGGCTACTGCTTCATCTGCATTGAGTGTAGTGCTAACATCTTTTCCAAAGAATTTGGAAATTTTTTCTTTCACAGCTGGAATTCGTGTTGTGCCTCCAACTATCTCAACAGCACTCACATCTTCTACCTTGAGCTGAGTTTGTTCCATCAATGAATAAAGAGGTATTTCTATTTTTTGTAGCAGTTCAGCACAGAGCTCTTCAAACTGTGACCTTAACAAATGACAGGAACATTTCATAAATCATTAGAAAAGTTATCTTATGGTCAATATCATCCCATGCTATCTTTCTTAAACAATGAGTCCTATCAACCTGATGAATTTTGTTTTTTACCATCAGATACCTTAGATCATACATGGGCCAAATTTACTTTGTAATTTTATTTTGTAAATATGTAAGAGGTGAGAAGGGTGGAAGAGGAAGAAGTTGCTTTTATTTTTATTTGGTTATTTGAGACAGGGTCTCACCATCCACCCAAGACTGGCCTCAAACTCACGATCCTCCTGCCTCAGCCTACTGAGTGCTGGGATTATGGTTGGGCCTCCATGCTTAGGTCTAGTTTTATACTAAGACTGCCATGTTACCTCTGAAATCTTTTGTGCAATCTGATTCTCATTACTTTAAATATTTCCATTCATTCAAAATACTTTTGTGAAACTATTATTCAAGTATGGGTCTAGGAATATTAAAAACTGAAAAATGCTAAAAGGGCATTTGGCAAAGATATTTTCTTTCTTTTTTTTTGCAGTACTGGGGATTGAACCCAAGGCCTCACAGTTACATGCTTTGCAAGTGCTATACCACTGAGCAACACCACTAGCCCATTTTTTTTTTCCTTTTTTTTTTTTTTTTAGATAGCATCTCACTAAATTACACAGACTGCCTCTGGTCTTGAACTTGCGAACCTCCTGACTCCACCTCCTGAGTCTCTGGGATTACAATGTGTGCTATCGCACCTGGCCAGCAAAGATATTTTCAAAAATCCTCTTCACAGAAGTATCTCTAAGTTCTAACAGTGATAAATGATCATTTCTCCAGTTTATAGCTACAAGCCATGCAGCATACAATCCTGAAATGTAAGTCAAGACGCAGAACACCAGGCCATATCTGACACATAAGCTATGGTTTCAGTAAGAAATTCCATTTATTTAATCTGCAGAATGGTAGACACACCTGTTCATCTTTCCCGAAACGTCTTTGTCATTCATAAAGCATTCAATATTCAGTGGCAGGTCTGTGCTGTTAGAGCTCATTAGCTTCTTTAATTTTTCACACTCCTGATACAAACGAAGGAGAGCTCGAATTTTGGATTTTGCATCCAACTTGTACTTAGTTTTAAATTCTGCACAAAAATGTTCCACTAGCTTCTCATCGAAGTTCTTGCCTCCTAAGAACGGATCAAAAGCTGTTCCCAGAACCTAATTTAGTCAAAATAATGGAAAATCAAATTATTTTCAATCACATTTATAACTAGAATCTTAAGATACTGCTACTCATAAAATGGAAAACTACTAAACTGTAGTAACATGAAATCTAAGTCAGTCAGGAGAAATTTAACTAATGGAATGCTAAATCCCTAAGAGACATTTTCTGATGATGTTTTTTCCACATTTTGCAGTACTGGGGACTAAAGCCTGCGGCTTTACCCTTGCGGAGCAAGGACTCTACAAATAAACTACATCCCCGGCCCTTATTTGATTTCTAATGACTATGTAGAAGACAATCTTAAGATGGTTTTTCATTCCTAAGCAGAAAACCTAGAGTATGCCAAGACAATTATAGTACCTTTATGTAGTTCAACTTTAGCAAGAATTCTTGTCGCTATCTTTACCTGAAGCTCTTCCTTAACAAGAACAAGCAATATAAAGTTCACTAGCTTAAAATCACAAGCACTTAATAGATTTTGCTCACATACTTTCAATATATGATTTTACCTTCAATTTTCCTTTGTTAAAAGCACAGGCAGACACCTGAAAAGCTGAGTGTCCCATATCAACAAAGACCACTATCCGAGGTTTCTCATCTGGACTTGGAAGATCTTGCTTATAAATCCCATAATTCAAAGCAACTATAAAATATAAGTAGTTTCAATATTTGGTTTACATTTTTTTAGGAATTTCATTGTTACATATAACTACACATGCAGGAAATTTGACTACTTGAAACAATTAAAGGTAAACAAATTCTTTTACACTGACTTTCCTGGAATCAATTAATATTCTTCTACTAACTTCTGAACAATGATCTATCACTTTCCATTATATGAAGAGATGTTATAAATGAAACATACATGGTGTACATCCAATGAAATATACAATACTTAACTTTAACCACAACCTACTAGGGGATTGCTTACCCAAAAGTAATTAAGAATTTAACATGCAGTTCCTTCTGTTGTTGTTTTAAGATTCATGCCTTGAGTATGTTATTTTCTCAACTTTAAGATCACTGTACTTCTAAATGTGTATCAATACTTTTTCAAAAACTTATCTGAAATAGCTGAAAAAGCTTCTCAGCATAAAAACTGACTTTTTGCTCGTACATAATCGTAAAAAACTGATATAAGTTCTAGGAGAGAACAGTGTCTACTCTTCTCATTACTACATCCATAGGATCTAGCACAACACCTGGTAAGTCATACAGGCTTAAGTCAATATTTGAAGAATAATCACCTCCTCACTATGGTTCACCTGTAGCTGTACCACTCTGACATCAGCCTCTGTCAGATCTCTGAAACTAAGCAGGGTCGGGCCTGGTTAGTACTTGGATGGAAGACCGCCTGGGAACCCCAGGTGTTGCTGTAGGCTTGAGAAGATTCAGCAACACACTCCCAAAAACAATCAGCCATTGAAAACCCTATGAATAGCAGAGAAGCACTGACAATACTGTTTCACCTGTTGTACGTAGGGTTGCTGTGAGTTGGACACCAACTCAACGGCACCTAACAACAACAACAACAACTACAGTTCAGAAATGTATCAGGAAAAAAAGTTTTTTTAACTAAATCAATGCTTGTCATCAAGGTAGGTGTGATACCCAGAACTGTTAAGATTCTGGGAAAACATGTTTCTTAACCTTATAAGCAATGTAAGGAAACAGAACCATTAAATCCAACCCACCTAATTCAAGGATACACGCACAAACACCCCCCCCCCCAATATATTCTCGAATCTAATCCACATCTTTTCAATAGTTTTAGAGGGTTACAAAATCAGATATGGATTAGAATCACATACTGATTGGATTCACAGCCAACAGCCATGAGTCAAAAGCAGATCGACACCACAAATATAACAAATATATACACATACACACACATCATATATAAAATATAACAAATTTCTAACAGAGATTCATAAATTTGACAGAGTACCAATTTCTCTACAAAGAGAAGCAACTGGAGGATTAGAATGTCTGCTTTCAAATCTAACATGCTTTTTCAAAGTCTGTTTAGTAATAGCACCCAAAGTGCCTTAATTCTAGTTTTATCATATATTTACTTCTATTGTTGTTGTTGTTGTTAGGTGTCGTCAAGTCTGGTCCTACTTTTAGCGACCCTATGTACAACAGAGAACGTTCTTCTCATTTTGAGTTGGGCCACATCAGCAAAAAGAGGTCCCAGGGGCTTTACTCCATTCCCGTCATTAAGGCTGACTCTACCTTGAGGAAGCAACTGAGTTGTCTTTTGAGTGCCTTCCAACCTGGGGGGCTCATTTTCCAACACTATTCATAGGGTTTTCAGTGGCTAATTATTATGGGAGTGGGCTGCCAGGTCCTTCTTCCTAGTCTGTCTAAGTCTGGAAGTTCAGCTAAAACCTGTCCACCATGGGTGGCTCTGCTGATATCTGAAATACTGGTGGCATAGCTTTCAGCATCACAGCAACACCCAAGCCCCCACAGTACAAGAAGCTGACAGACATGTTTGTATTTACTTCTATATAAACATTTTTTCTTACCAGCTGTCATATCATTCATAAGCCTTAAACAATTTAGGCCAACAATTTGTGCAGCATCTAATACAGATCGCCTTTCAGCATCTGTGAAGAAGGAAGGAACCTATAAACAAGAAAGAAGAATTTTAATTTTTCTAGAACCCAACAATACTTACAAATTCCTCACAAACCACTTTTAAGAAATACACAACAGTGCAACTAAGTAGGTGCCTGGCCAGTTCCCAAACAGAAATAGAACTGTAAACTTAGTTGCTAGCAAGTTCCTTAACTTCCAGAAACTATTACTTTGAAAATATTGCCTCAGAATATAATACCAAAGTAACCTTTATTATAACCTAACTTTAACCTGAAAAGAAAATTAATCATGAGTATTCATAAAACACACTGAAAATTATTTAAACCTGAAAGAAAATTTAAGTAGATGAAATATGGTTTCCAAACTATTCTTAAATTTCTGACATTTGGAAATTATAATGCTAAGCCAGTATTTCATGTTAAATATAATTAAATTATAGATAAAGACAATAGGAACCTGAAGGTAATACAGAGCTAATTCTAGGCCATGTCATTGTCCTTCATTTTTGCTATTCACTGAATTGAAGTATTAATACACAATGGGGTATTTAATTAAGTGAACCGGTTAAAATTACACAAATGCTTTTTGGAAAAGCCTGTTCATTTTCCTAAGAGATAGACTAGTAGAAACAGCTCAAGCATTGAAGTTTCTGAAAGCACTAACTTAATGCTTCTAGCTGTAAGTAATTTTTTTCTGACTGCCTTCTAGGGCAGCATTTTAACTAGGACACTCGTTAAGAAAAAAAGATCTTAACAATTCATTCACTGAATCACTTAACTGGAAAAGTACATAAGAGAAAAACTGGCTTTCAGATTTTTAAAAAGTACTTGATGCGGGCAAGAGGAAAAGTGGGTCTCTGTTCACCTTTCAATGCACAACCCCTCTTTCATCAGTTTTTCAAAAAAGGGGCTGAGGAAAAGAAGAAAAAAGAAGTGCCTGGGTACTCCAATGACTAATGACTAAATTCTTTAATTTTACCAGAGATTACTACTATTTATCCAAGCAACACAATAAAACAGTCCGTCTTACGAGGACTATCAGACAAATCTTAGTCCTTCTGCTTCTGCTTTTTTATATCTTAAGATACATTGCCATAAAGGCTGTGACTGTCCTGAGGAGGCCACACAGCTCATACTATAATGCAGAGACCAAGCTGAAGTTAAGTCCATTACAGATAATCCTAGTGCAAAGCATAGCTATAGAGGTTCACAAAGTCAACCTAATCACCTGGGAAAGCAGAATTCACAACTACCTTTTTGGCATCAAAATAAAAAGATGACTTTTGTCTACTTCAAGTATTCTTTGACAATATACCAAGCAACTGTCCACAAAAGATAGCGGGACTGCCAGTACTAAAAGTCAAGGTTCTGTCACTACAGGTAGGCTACATTTTAAAACTCCTAAAGCCCTGGTTCCCAACTGAGGGTGGAATTCTTTAACCTATGGAAAGCTTGCAAGTATACCTGCTATCTGATATTATACCAATTAATTGCATTAACATAGAGATGCAACTCATCTATCTGTATTTTCAAAAAGACCCACAAGAGATATTTATACCTCTCATAAAGAACTTTTGCAGCTTCTGGCTAATACCACTCAAACCTCCTTCAAAATGTTCCAGTACATTATTAATAATATAGTGTGGCAAAATTTTGGTCTCTAGTACAACAGATTTCACACGTGTAAGAGTAATACAAAGGCAAATTAAAACATATTGCCTTGCTGATTTTTACTTACTGAAATGACACAATCTGTTACTGGCTTCTTGAGATTGTTTTCCGCAGTTTCCTTTAGCTTAGTCAACAACATGGCTGTTATCTGCTCCACACTAAATAGATGTTCTTCATCCATGTACATTACCTACAGTAAGGGAAAAAAATGTCTTAAATGCTGTAACACTTTTAGGCTAAATGTTAATATGAATTTCCCACTATTAGCATATACTGTCCACAAAACCTTTTTGTTTTGGAAAGAAAAAAGAGAAAGGAAAAGGGAAATAAAGGAATAAGGAAATTTTCCCCAGAAATGAAAGGGGTGGGGTAGAGCTAGGGCAGATTTCTCCCTATTCAAAGTCTTAGTCAAAATATAGAAGGTAGTAAACTTCCACTGAAGAGATGAATCACTGGAATAAATATTATTGTATACTGATCACAAGACAGAAATACCTCTGGTAGTTAAAAAAAGATTTCTGGTTGTATTACACTTTTGCTCTTTAGGCAACTCCAAATGGCTGTTTTAGAACACACATTGGTTTGATCTAAGAATATCATTTAATTTTTTTTAACACCATCAAAAAACCATAAGTTCTATAATTGCTAGAAAGTTGAAAAAAAAAAACCAAAAACTAAATAATACCAGCACATAGTATTACCAGTTGAATAATTCTTAATTTAGTTTATATTTTATACTTTAAAAGGAACTAACTTTAAAAAAAAAAAACTTGTCCAATTTAAGAGATTTGAGTTAAACATTTATTAACCAACAAATTATCTACCAACAAATTAAATAATCTTCTATTAGAATTTATGGTCACTCAACTGTATTACCTTTATTCCAACTCCACCATTTTTCATTGGAACCAAATCATAACTTAAGTTTTCCTTTTCCCTTTGAATGAAGGGATCATTGAATGCTCGGCCATGAAATCTCTTAAAGTTAGACACCGTATTGTTTGCATGAGTGATTTGCTGCAAAAGAAATTTAAAATTTTAATTTGTCTCTAATTTCACCACCCCACCAGCACCTACAGCAATTTTGTATGCAGTCATTTGTACAACTCAAACCAATGCTATTGCTAGTGATATATGTAACTTTGCCTTTGGGCCCTCAATTTCCCACCAATGAATGGATCATCATGTCCTGTGGAAAATGTCAAAAGGAAAATAGGAAAGAGGCAACAACGTCATCAGACTTTAAGAAGATCTCAAAAGCTGCAAGATAAATTCAAAGATAGTGAAACTGCCCCTAAAGCTTTGAGCAAGCATCCAATAAAAGTATCCCTTTACTTCACTCCTTTTCCCCCTAAACTTATAAAATTTTACACTCAGTGAACAGATGAATAGGTTTAGAAGCACTACAGTCAAATTGTTTTTGAAGACATAATGCTTACAGTATGACAAACTGCTAAATAGCTAACATAAATATTTTATGCCAGAAAATACATGAATTGCTACTTGTCCAGTAATAACATGGAATTTATACCAAAAGATAGAAGAGGTGAAAATAACTCAAGAAGTTTCTAAACGACTTAATGTTTTCAACTGTGGGTCTCTATTTTTTTTAAGAATTTTGGAGCCATTATTTTTATAAACAATACATTGAACTCATAGTATCTTGCATAATTGGCACAAGTTTGTTAAAGAACATACTTAAAATTCTCATTGGGTTACTTTTAGCAACAGTTTACTGGAAGTGGTGGGTCATATCTCTCAAGCACATAAGCTAGATTAAGTAGAAAAAGCTTGGTATGAAATTAAAGAAAACTGGAAGGAAATGTGCCAAGTTACTACGAGATGGTGTTTTCTTAATTTATTGTTTGATCCAAATATTTTACATAAGCTCTAGATTAAAAAGTCCCACTTCAAAGTGTATTTCACTCAAAGGTAGAAATCTTATTTAATATAAGAAACAACCAAAAGAATAAAAGCTATGACTTCAAAAGTTCTTAAGCTTAAAAATAACAAAACAGTTCACTTTTTTCTCTGACCAACTTCTTTTAAAGACATAAATACATCTTGGCAGTAACAGCAAATCAAATGATATGGAATGTAAGTTTGCTTATACCCAAAAATTTCTCACGATTCTAAAACCAAGATAAAGTATGTCCAGTTGTCTACAAGCCAGCTCTGAGCTTCAACTCACTCTTTTCACATAACTACAAAAATGCAATGGAAGTTTCAATATTTAAGGTTTTGTTTCTTTTTTTTAGCAATATTAATTCTGTATTTAGAAGAATTTTTCTCACTTTTTAAAGTCTTTTCAAAAAGCATTTCGTGATTTTTGGGTTTTCCTCCTCCCTACTTCCAGAACATTTATCAGTATTATTCAACAGGATTATAACATGAGCCATAAATAAGACCTATACAAGTAAATTTTTTAGTAGCCACATTAAAAACTAGTAATAGGTGAGATTAAAAAAAACTGAAGATATACTTCACTTTTTTTTAGCTCATGTCTTTGAAATCTCATGTTTATCTTATACTTACTTCCTACATTAATTCCAACAGCCATATTTCAAATGTTTAATATCCACAAGTAGCAAATAGCTATCATATTGCCACAGTTCTAGACAAAAAGTTCTCCCAGTTCCACCTTAATTACTGAGTAACCCGAAAACACTTTTAAACACAAAACCTCTTAGAAGTTTCTTCTATAAAAGAAATGACTCTTTGGCCAGGCATGACATAGTGCATGCCTGTAATCCCAGCACTCAGGAGGCTAGGCAGGAAGATTGGGAGTTTGAGGTCTGTCTGAGCAACACAGGGAAATCCTATCTCAAAAACCCCCAAAACTCTTAACTCTTAAATGAGTATCATTAAAAAATGCAAGTGTAAAAGGTCACAAATGTTTTCTTTAAAAATGAGATAAATTAAAAGATACCAAAGTAACTAAAAATTAGGGTTGGCAGATTGGAAAGTCAAGGTAGATTTTATTCAATAGAACAAGAAGAAAATAATAATCTAAAAGTCCATAAAGAATATGTGAATTATACTTTTAAAATTCAAAAGTAAGTAAGTGTCAATACTACACATTTTGCTGTTTCTGGAGATTTTCATTTTAAAACTTGATCAGAATTCTCTTAAAGAACATACCTGATTTTTGGCTGCAACTCCAATTGTTCTGTTTTTTGATCCAAATGATATGACTGATCTAGAAGAAATACAAACCAAACATTTCAAAAATGTTTAAAAAGCAACAATTTTTAGGTGACAAGAGAAAAACTCTAATGTAAATTTCCTAATAGTGTGTATGGGATGGGTAGTAGTTAAGTGTGGCAAAATTTTGGAAGACTATAGCTTTCATCAGATACTGGGGGGTGTTGCTGAGAATCCAGTCTAGGTGGCAGTTCTAAGCCCCTCCAAAAGGTCTGCTCATGGCTAAGGGGACATTTCCCAATACTTCAAATACCAGTATAATTTCATCTCCAATTACTAGGAACTGAACACTAATTCTGAAAAATATGTTGAATATTTAAAGAGTATTATTAAATTTGGCACTACATATGACTAACAAAAAAATACCGTGTAACTACCTCTCACAAGTCACCAATTCAGTACAAATCTAAATGTCACTGTCACCTTATTTTTGTGCTGCTATACCATCTGCCTTTTTAGGATTCACAAATTTTTAGGTATACCCAAGCAGGTGAACCTAAGTTATGTGTCTGGAGTTTGAAGAACACAAAAGAGGCTCCAATCTGGAAGATTCTACCTGTGAAGGTCAAGTAAAAATAATACAGAACAAGTCAGCAGGATGGTATATAAATGCTGAGGGAAAAGAATGAAAAATCAGTTACATTAAATATGCTTTAATAAGACAAAAAGTGAGTAGTAACTTTGAGTCAGCTTTTTCAGCAATAGAAATGGAATACATAGTAAGTTAGAGAGAAGATCAAGAAAAATCCTGTGAGGAGGAGGTAGTGATTAAGACTGG
The DNA here is from genome assembly GCA_007922755.1 of Pedetes capensis. Taxonomy (NCBI): domain Eukaryota; kingdom Metazoa; phylum Chordata; class Mammalia; order Rodentia; family Pedetidae; genus Pedetes; species Pedetes capensis. The sequence continues at coordinate 13,696 of VMDO01006863.1, forward strand.
ATTAGAAGAGTAATCTTACTGTGCATTACTAATCCAAATCTAATGTAATTTTGGTTTAGGGCTACTCCTACATAGGTAAATGAGATGAGTAAAATGTGAATATACTGAGGCCATTTAAATTTGGTGTAACAGAAACATCCTGGACCTAGATTATCTAAGCAGGTGCTAAGTAACATCCTAAAAACCAGGGAGATGTTCAAGCAGAGGCTAGACATTTAAGGTACAGTCTAAAAATACTATTATCCTAAACTCAGAATAACTATATCCTCGCAGAATGGAGGTACTCATTTTCAAAGGAACAATCAAATTAATTACATTAAATAAGAATTAACAACCAATGTAATTGTCAACCATCTAGTTTAACAAGCACATCAACAGGAAGGTCAATACTATCCTCAGTTTACATTTTCTCAATACACCTTTTTTTCCTACACTCCTTTGAACAGCTTTTCTTTCTACTGGATCATAGAGAACAAAGATGTAAACTGCACCTAGAAGACTGAAATACTGTCCTCTTGTATACTAAATTCCAATTATTCCTTCACATTGTTAAAGAACAGACCACTGCGGTTGCAAAGAAGTAGATGTATGGGTTACTCAGTGAGTAACAGCTACTAACAGTCTGCTTACTTCCTGAATTTCTAGTCTCTTTCATAAACGTTCACCTGCACATAAATTTGTATAATGAAGTCATTTTAACTTTAGGTCAGGTGTTTCATTTTACACTTATCTTGGGTTTAGAGCACTTAAGAAAAAAACAAGAACAAAACCTATGTAATTGTTTTGAAAGGTAACCAATTATTTGCATAAACGCACATGCAGGTATGTTTATACATACGCTTCAGGGAATAACCTCCTAAGAAAGATGCTTTTTAAAATGTTGCTGCTTGCCCAACCCATGCTGTTTTAGAATATAACATTTAATTTGCCCACCCTCATGGAGTTCTAGCACAAGGCAGAATTCTTATTGTCTCTTATTTAGATTGCGCAAAATTAAGAAATAAAAACTTGGTCTAGAATTCCTCCCGAATGGCTCCTATCATGAATCGAAAAAGGACCTTACATCTTCCAAAAATGATTATAGGTATTAAAGGCCAACAATGTTAGCAACCGAGAGAAGTAAGAAAAGATAAATCAATCTTTCACAGGAGCGTTTCTACGTGGTCTCTAACAACAGTCCAGCAGCTCCCCAGACAAGAGGGTGCACACAAGCTCTGGAAGCTTCCACTTCATTTTGAGATTCACAATGCGGAAGAAAAGGCTCGGCAGCTCCGGTTCTTTGGTGCGCAAAGATATGCGCGGGGCGGAGGGTGGGGGAGATGGGGACACAAGTGGGGGCGGCTCTGTCAGCTCCCAGAAGCTGGTTGGGGAAACGGGGGCGGCCGGAGAAGGGGCAGGCTGCAGCCTGCCAAAAAGAAAACAGGATGAAGTCGCGGGCTTTGCCGCAGCCTGGCCCCCAGCAGCGGACCTGCCCAAAGAGCCGGCGCGGGGAAACCTTCTCCGACTCCTCTGCCCGGTCTCCATCCGTGCGGAGAACCTCCACTCTCTGCAGCCCACACCGCCTCCACCCCCCGCGGTGCTCCGCGGCCCGAGGTCCCCGCGCTCGCCCGGCCCCAGAACATTCCCCCAGCGCCCCGCAGCCGCCTACTTACGGGGTGCACCGATCGCTGAACTCGTTGGCAATGGTCTCGATGCCCCCGGCCCGCGCCACCGCGATGTAGCAGCTCTGCGAGCCCACGTCCAGCCCCACCACCGACATGGCCGGCTCGCGATGCGCCTCCGCCTCGGGTTTCGGTCTCGGTCCTCCGGCCACCTGCGGGCTCCGCAGCCGCCGCTCCCTGCTGCGGCCCGCGTGGTCCGACACTCCGCTTCTCAGGCGCCTCCGGCTACCCGGGAACAAGCGGCGGCGGGCAGTAGAGATTTCCTGGGAGAAGACGGCGTGCGGCTTCCGCGAGTCGCTCTGCTGCTCAAGCTAATAGCCTCGCTGGACCGCCGCTCGCTCCCTCACCGGCGCCGGCGCTCAGAGACCGACCCAGAAGGGGAGGTCCCAATCCTTCAGCCTTATGTAGCGCACTGATCAGAACTTTCCAGAATCTGCGGCATTTACTCACCGGCGCCTCCACTGGCCCCTCCACGTGCCACTTCCGCTTCCTTCTTCTGGAGCCTTCTCGAAAGATTCTACCCAATGGGTGCCTGGTACCCCAAGGACGGCCGCCGTTGCCATGGTAGCAAGACAGCCGCTCCGGCACCATTGGCCCAAGCAGGTCAGCCTGTCTTTCCTCAACCCCGCCCGCCTTAGGCAGAGACAGCTGCTCTCCTAATAGCAAGGACAACGAAAAATGACTCGAAAACTAGTAAAATTAATAAATTTACTACTTCGCGGTGATGTCTAACCCTCGTGCCCCAGAGGGAGGCTAAGTGGATGACTGATCCCACTTTTCGGAGATCCCACACCTTCCCACGCCGGCTAGGCCCACCAGCTGTCAGTACAGTAGGCCGGGAAGTGTAGTCCGGAAGATGTGAGCGCCTTGCATGCTGGGATGTGTAGTCCTAGCCTCGGTGCATGCTGGGACCCGGCTTTGTCTTGAAGGGTCCTGGGAGAGGCCGGATTCTGTTCGCCGATTTTGCGCGCATTCTCTGGCACGCGTGGAGCGTGATTTTGTTGGTTGGTTTTGTATTCGTTTCTGTTATTGTTTAGATTACCCCTAACAATTGATGCATCCAGCTTAGAAGGAACGTTAGTTTAAGCCGCATAGGATAACCACAGGGTTTGTGTTAAGTATTTTATATTCATTTATATTCATTGATCAGTTGGCAGGATTTCTTTTGTAGAATAATATAGAATAAGATGTCAACGATTTTCTTTCTTTCTTTTTTTTTTTTTTTTTTCCTTTGGAAGCGGGTTTTGGTTTGCGATGTAATTTGGAAGGCTGTCTCTGGTGTCACTTTCTGTTTATTTTTGATACATCTCAATTAGCAGACCCTGTTCTACTGTTCCACTCCTAAACAAAAATTAGTGTATGTTTTACTCGCTTGATTTGAAACAGCTTTTGTGTCTTTCCCTGGAAAGCAATGTTCCTATTAGTTTATATTTGGTAAAGAGACAAACAGAGAATAGAAAGCTGGAATTGTGTCTTGAGATTTTCAAGTCTTCTTTACCAGGGGCAGATAGAAATAAGGACAGTTCAGACGAATAATTGAATAAGGAATCCTGACCCAAAGTTAGAAAAATCTAACTCATGGAGAGTATGGTATTTCCTCCTCCAGCATGACAAATATGTTAAATCAGAGGCAATGTCAGAGGCCCATATAGTGTATGTAAATTAAGTTATATATGATTTTTGGTATTTGTTTGACCTGCCATTTAGACAAGTTACTTAACCTTAACCTAATTAACTTAACACACCTTTAAAATGGGGACAATAATAGTAGCTATCAGGGTTATTGCATTCTTAAATTTGAGAATATGGTTAGCTATAATGATTTTTGTTAAGCATCCCCAAAACTTCAACCCCCCCAGTTTTTTTGCATATGAAAACTTACATCCATGAATCATAGCAATTTTGAACAGAAAGGATCTCTAAGATTATTTGATCACTTTCTCACATTTTATATGAGGAAACTGCAGAGAGGAGTAGAGCCAGACAGATTTGGGTCAGATTCAAATACTGGCACTCACTGCTAAGATACTTTATATAAAGTACAGCTTGTAAGAGCACCAGTCCTCCCGGAGTTGAACTTCATGGACTTCAATCCTGGCTGTCATTCTTATTAATTTGTGAAGATGTGACTTTCAGATAATTACTTACCCTTCCTGTATTGTACCTCACAAGGTTTATGTAATGATCAAAAATGTACATAAAACATTAAACATTATTATGTAATATTTACTCTCTGTGTAATCCTGGGCAAACCTGTAAAATGGAAATAATACCTATCTTGCTGAGATTTTGGAAGGATTAGATACAAATAAAACATCTAGTATGGTAATAAGCATCCAATAAGTTGTAAGAATAGTAATACTATTCAAGGAAAGTCAGCATCAGAACTTGAATCTCAACACATACTGCTGTGGATGCTTAGTTGGACAGTAATGTCATAATCCCCTTTAACCAATTCACCTTAGCTTTTTTTACAGGGTGATGAGAAGCTGTAAGAACTACCATACTTATGTAATTAAAATGCTTGTCATTTTGGTTAACTTTATATATTTTATTTATTACATTTTTATTACATATATCATTGCCCATGCTATTATTTTCATAGTGTCTTAAAATTTAGAATGAAATTTAGATCAGATAAAAACAATCCCTACAAATTTTATTATGTAAATATGGGCCCGGAGGTAAGGATAGAATTAGGATGAGTTTATCGGTTTTACTAGAAGCCATCATTGCCTGGACTGAATTTTACTTCATATTTGTTTTAGAGAGCATAAAGTCCTCAAAATTGAAAGCAGAGACAATTTCCATAGAACAATAGAGCAGAAGTAGAAAATGGAAAAAAGAAGAGCCCAAATAAAGCCATCCAAAGAAAAAATAAGCAATAGATGTGAAAAGCTGTGACTAGCTTCCTTGAAAAGAAGAAAGACATGGACATAGGAGCAGATATGTAGATAAATATGAAAGTGCACATGACCTTCAACTTCTACTGTGAGTCACTAATTTGGTGGCCTTCTCTGTATTCAGCAAGATAGCAGGTCCTGAAGGGTTACAGAAGTAGCATAAATTTTGTTCCAAATAAAGACAAGCTTGGTGTGGCTTTTCTATGTCTGCATCATGAATGCTCAAATAACTGAAATCTTGTCCATTTGAATGTCTCTCTCTCTCTCTCTCTCTCTCTCTCTCTTTCTCTCTCTCTCTCTCTCTCTCTCTCTTTTTTTTTTTTTTTTTTGCAGTACTGAGGGTTTAACCCAGGGCCTCGTGCTTGCATACTTTGCAAGTGCTGGACCACTGAGTTGCACCCCCAGCCCATTTTTTTACTTTTTGAGACAGGGTCTCACTAAATTATGCAGACTGCCTCTGGTCTTAAACTTGTGATCCTCCTGCCTCTGCCTCCTGAGTCTCTGGGATTACAGGCGTGTGCCACTGCACTTGGCTTCCATTTGAATGTGTTTCAATGTTTACTCATCAAAGGACTTTTGTTTTCTTTTCATATATTTAAACTTGGTCTTTACGAGTTACTTGGTTGTGCTAAAATCTATTCTGGCCTTATTTTAAGTTGTATTAGAATGAACATCTAAAAATAAGAATGCACAGGGAAGTTGTGCTGGGAGCAGACTTATAAAAAGGTAGATATAAAATTAAGGAAGTTTTATCCTGTCTTCTAGCAGCTAGGATGTAAAAAAATATATGTAAAATGTTCTTTCTTCTAATCTACAAGAGGATTACTGTGTGTTATCACAATGTGGTTAACAAAAACTCAACATATAAGAAACTGTTCATGCCTGCCCCTCTAAACTCACTGTGAATCACTTTCCCACTGGAACACCATAATAAGGCACACTGGGCTCCTTCATACATGGAGGTGTTTGTGTTTGTATTTGTGTTTATTCCCCTGCCTAGAAAGCTCTTCTTCAGACTTTTGGCTATGCCAGTTTCTTCTCGTCCTTCAAGGTTCAGTTTAACTCTCATCTCTCATAGGGGAAGTTTCTGAACACCCACCCAGTAACCATATTGGCCTTCTCAAAAGTACTAGTTTTTGTTGTTATTAAAGGAGAATGTGGTGCCAACTCCAGTGCCAAAGGTGGTCACCATTTGACTTGGACCAATCATCACATCCCATTGCCCCTAGCCACAGTCACTGGATGAGGGGGAGGGGCATGTGACCTATGCAACCCAATTGGTGTGACTCTCAGAACTATGGCTTAGAATTCTGGGATTTGAGGTCTCTCTGTCTGCCCCTCTCTATTGCCTTTCCTTCCTCATGCCTCCATCTCCTCCTTCCTCCAGGCTCCATTGTATGAGGTTATGAATCTTAGAACAATGACAGTGACATGACTACCATCCTGGAAAGGAAAATGACAGAGGTGGATAGAATTTTAAAAATTACAGCTGGAGCCAAGGGTTTATTTAAGCCAGTCCTCTAGACTTACCCTACTTCTGGATTTAAATTATGTGAACCATATTTCCTCACTTTTGTAAGCCAATTTGTACTGAGGTTTCTGTTACTTGTTTCCCAAAGCAAATAATCTCGTCTGAAAAGTCTTCTTTGACCATATTATAAAAAACACCTCCCAGTTACTCTCTTATTATCCACTCATTTCCTTCATAAATACCATAATCTGGAATGATCTTGGAGTGTGTGCCTGTTTTACTTCCTCTCTGAGGGCAGTGACTGTTTCTCTTCTTCATAGTGCCTGATAGATGCCTAAAAAATATTTGTTGAATGATTGAATGCATGTAAACTTATTTAAAAAGGGACATTTATCAGCTTTCCTCTAATACTAGCTTATTGACCTTGGCACTGCTGACATCTTGGGATGGATAATTCTTTGCTGTGTGGGCTGTCCTGTGCATTGGAGGATGTTTAATTTCATCCTTGGCTGCTACCCACTAGATGCCAGTAGCAGTGTCTTGCTCTTCCCCTGTTCCCCTGCAACAATCCGAAATGTCTCCAGATATTGCCAAATATCCATAAGGCACAAAATTCTCTCTGGCTGAGGTCTCCTGCAATCAATCTAGAATCATTAATTTAAGCCTAAGTGGTACAAAAAACGCATAGTCTTACAACGCTTTTTCAGAGAAAATAGAGCCCAGTTTGGTTTCTGAACCATAGAGGCCAAGAGATAAGGAGATAACCCAGCTCTGAATGAGGCAGACAGTTTAAGCCTGTATAGATCCCATATGAGAGGAAAGACAGATGTCTCTTTTTTGGCTACAGAACATTCCCACTGTTGTGAAAATGTGCACTGCCCACTCTGGGGAGATAATCTAGACTGCAGTTGAGAAGTAATTTTTGTGATCATAAAATTATTTCCTTTAGAAATGCACATATAACTCAGTATTTTTCTTTATATTAGCTTTCTTACAAAATAGAAATTATAATGCCTGTAGAGTTAATAATGGAAATTAAGTCTTACTTTTATAATTACCTTAGCGATTCTGTTGTAGAGAGGGAAAGTATTTAGATAACCAAGATCATTATTGCCCTACATAATATTCTGATTTTCTACTCCAGGAACTAAATTCATGTATCAGAAATAGATTCCTCTTTTCTTCTTTGTTTCTTAAGTGTGTGTGAGAAAAAGGGAAAGGTAGGAAAAGTTAGCATCCTGAATCTTTTCTATTCTGAACTATAACAGGGAAATTCAATGTCCTTTTACATAGAGATGAATCATTTTGGTACAGACTCTTTGGGGTTGCCCCATTGAAAGGAAGCACCTTTATTTTGATGGGGAAATAACCAACAAAGTGTTGGTATATTCCTATGGGTCAGATTGGCCCTGGACCTGGGATGTGTCTGAGCTTTAGCAATATTAGCATTATTATGGACACTTCTGTTGGGTAGTACATTAAGTTCTTGAAACCAAGGATGTATTCGGTTCCCCAAACTAATTAATAATTCACTCAGGAAGGTGGGAGTGGCAGAATAAGTAATGTTTGGAGGATTTTTTTTTTTTTTTTTTTTTTTTTTTTTTTTTTTTTTTTTTTTTTTTTTTTTTTTGTATATGCATGTGTCTGTGTGTGCTGTGCTGGGAATGGAACCCAGGGCCCTGTGCATGCTAGGCAAGCACTCTACCACTGAGCAACATCCCCAGCACTGGGATTTCTTTTTCTTCCAACTCCTCCTCTCCTCCTCCTCTTCCTCTTCCTCCTCTTTCTTCTTCCCCTTCTTCCAGACTGCCACATGTAGTACTTTATTTGCATGTGTCTGCAGCTTGACTACCCTGTGTTCTACAAATGCACCTTGAAAGCTTTTCAAAGGTTCTAGCTGGGGAGCACAGCTACTCATATGTCCTCAACTGAAGAACAGTCCTCTCTATCCAGAAAGGTCATCTTCTTTGACTAAGTGCACAGCTTTAGGAGGGACACCCACGCAGTGGTGAGGGAGGTAGAGGACATTCACCTAGGAGGCTGAATCAGCCAAATCGACCCTAGTGATCAATGGGGTGGCAGACATTGCAACCAGATCATCCTCACATCTGGGGATCTGTTTTTATTAAACAAGTCAGACTGTTCTTCCTTATTTGTGCCAAGTGAAATGAAATTCCACCTTTCAGACAGTTCAGCAGAGCTGTTACCTCATTGCAATGTCACACGTTGGCAAGGATAGAAATAATCACAAAGTCATCTGTCTGATGGTGCAACAGTTAGAATAATGTGGAGAAAAGAGACTACTAAAAGCCACACAAATTAAAGTTGCTATATTTAATTCCATGACTTAAACAGGAAACAGCCAGAAGGAAATTTCTTGCCAGTTCTGAAGGGTGAAGTAGGTACCCATGGCTTTCAGTTACTTTCTATATCAGCAACCACAAGGTTAACATAAATTAAGAGGAAGGAGGTATTAGATATACATAACTCCAATTTCCTAGAAAACAGTTACTGTTAGAAAGATGATGCATGTTGACTATCCTTTATCCAAGATGTTTGGGACCAGAAGTATTTCAGATTCTGAATTTTTCTGAAGCATTTACATATACATGTAATGAGATATGTTGGGGATGGGACCCAGGTCTAAACAAGAAACTCATTTATGTTTCATGTACACCTTAAACACAGAGGCTGGAGGTGATTTTGTACAATTTTAATAATTGCATGCATGAAACGTTTCATGGCATGGAATTTTCCACTTGTGGCATCATGTCATGGCTCAAAAAGTTCCAGATTTGGATTTTCAGATTCAGAATGTTCAACCTATATTGCTGACCAGCAGCCTATACCTAGCCATTTAAATTCTGAAGTGTGCCAGTGTGGTAGTACACACCAGTAATCCCAGTACTCAGGAGACTGAGGAAGGGGGATCATGTGTTCAAGGGCAACCTGAGCTATGTAGCAAGAGCCTGTCTCAGAAATTAAAAAAAAAAAAAAAAAAAAAAAAATATATATATATATATGTCACAATTTTTAAGTCACAATTTTGCTTTCCCTGGAGAAGTTTCTAAGGGGTTGCTTTTCATTAAAAAAAAAAAACAATATGTATCTTTTATGTTGAATATGTTGTTGTTAGGTGCTGTCAAGTCATATCCGACTCACAGTGACCCTCATAGGGTTTTCAATAGTTGATTTGGGATTGCCTCGGGAGTAGATTGCCATGTCCTTCTCCCATTTTTGCAGTGCTGGGAATTGAACCCAGGACCTCAGAGACTGCAGAGCAACAGTGTACCAACTGAGCTAAATTCCAGCCTGTTAACTATGTTAGCCCACCTAATTTACTGCTTGCAAAGATTGTCTTAGAAGTTCACTACTTACCAACTCTCTTTATATTTTGACAATACAAACTTTCCCTTTTGTCTCTGAAGAGAAGAAATGGTCACCTTTTGGCTACCCATTTCCAGTCTCCTACATTCCCTTTGTCCCAGGCCCAGGCAGATCCCAGGAGCCAGCTGCTGCATCCCCACTCCCCAAACCCCTTCTTTGTGCTCCTCCCAGCCTTCTTTGAGCAGGGAGCCTGGGCTTGCACATCCTCCTGTGCTTAGTGCTGTGCTAGCTGTGTAGAATTGGTCCTCACTGTTGGCTGCTGTGGGAAGCCTCTGCCTTACCCTACCCCACTCTGCACACCTCCCCCTCAAGCTTGCGCTGCCACCTCACACACAGGAGCTCTCAGCCTGGCACCTTGGCTTACGCCTGTAATTCCAGCAACTCAGGAGCCGGAGGCAGGCAGGAGCATCACCAGTTCCAGGCCAGAGGTAGCCTGCATAGCTTAATGAGACTCTGTCTTAGAATAAAAAATAAAAAAGGGGGCTAGGGGTGCATCTGAGTGGTTGAATGCTCTAGGTTCAATCCTCTAGTACCTTGAAACAAAAACAAAAACAACACAGGTATCTTGATTGTTCCAGACCATGTGAAGAAACTAATTCACATGGATTTAAGTGTCTGCCCTCAGAATGGTGTACTGTGTAATTCAGTAAGTTCTACCCAGATCTCTCACTAGTTGGTCATATTGGGGCTGCATAGGCAAGATTTCCAAAAGGCATATGGCCTCTTTTTGGTATACCCTCACATTACCATGTAAACCTGGCTGGGCATGTGGAAATGTTTGTGGTTCCTTTCTACCCTCTCTGTCCCTCTTCGAGAAGAGAGGGGGAATACCACTCCACTCTCACTGTTCTGCTTGGCTGGCTCAGGGTTCTGAGTTCTTCAGACTTTAGGGCCTGCTTTTTGATTCTGACTGTGCTTTCTATTTTTTTATGAACATTTGATAAATGGTTGTTGAAAGAATCAAAGAATATCTTTTTATCCTTCCTTCCTTCTTACTTTCCTCCTGTCCTTTCTTCACCATTTGTCAATCATTGATAATTGGTTGGGCCTCATAAATGTCCTAGAATGCAATGCAATTCCTTACCTACCTCTCCTAAGTTCCGTCCCTTTCCTTTCCTTTCTTTTCCTTTCTCTTTTAACAGTAGAGAGTAGATAAGGTTTATTAGAAAATATTACACCATTAAGGAATAATTACAGAGAAAACTGAGGCACCTGGAGAAGCTTAGGTAAACCTGGAAACTTGAAAAAAAAAAAAAAGTTTCCCTCCCTGGGTGAATCTGCATGAGGTTATTTTTATTTCCCATGGAAAGGTAAAGTCAGAGAGAACAGAGCTAACCAGACTTCCAGAGAGAAAAGTACCTTAGATAGAGAAGATGGTGGCCAAGAGAGGGAAGACACGTGCACATGGTTGATAGAGGAACAAAAGAAGACAAAAGGGCAAGAAACAGAGAGGAAGGAAGAAAAAAAGAAAAGAGAGAGCCCCCTTATTTATTTATTTATTTATTTATTTATTTATTTATTTATCAGTACCAGGTGGTTGAATCTGTGGCCTAGTGCCTGGAGGCAAGTGCTTGACCACTAACCTGCACTGTCAGCCCTTTTTTTTTTCTTTCTTTCTTTTTTTAGTATTTATTTATTGATTTATTGGTTGACTGATTGAGACAGGGTCTCACCAAGTTGTGCAGGATGCCTCTGGCCTTGAACTCACAATCCTCTTCCTTCAGCCTCCTGAGCTGCTAAGATTGCAGATATGCCATGGTGTCCGACATTACTAAGGTTTTTAAGCAATGTATGCATGTTCTGTTCTGGTGCCATTTCTTCTTGGCCTGCTAAGGACTGAGAGGCCTAACCAGCAAAAGAAGGCCCATGCCTCCTAAAACCACTGGCAACAAAGCAGTGAAAAAAGTGCACCTCTCTGCTAGCACAAACAACTATGCACCATTTTTACTCTGGGCCCTGTGCTGGCCTGCCTTGGCTTTCCTATAGAAAGTACACCTTTTTAGGAAGAAGGAGGATGATCTATGTTTACTGCATTTAGGGTAGAGATGAGAGGAAATAATTTTTCTGCTCCTCTGGAGCACTGGAAAGCCCTAGCTTACTACTGAGACTTATGGAGTGTCCTTGGGGATCACACTTGTTTTCAAATAGACTAAGAAGTTCCCTGGAGGAAGAGTACAGTGTGTCTGATATCATGGGTAAATGGATGTAGGGTGCTTGGTGGGGACAGCAAGAAGGGGACTATAAAATTGAGATGCCTAAGACTGTTTCCAATAATTGTTCCAAGGATTTGGTTGGCTTTTTTTTTTTTTTCTCAATAGCTATGGGTCTCCATGAAATTATCATGGTAAAATCAATATGGCCAAACCTTTATTCATTTAAATTCATCTTTATAAATTACATAATGAAATTGCCTATTAGCCTTCAACTTGAATTTTTTTTCCTAATAAGTGGTAGTAGCCCATGTTGTGTTAGTGTATCAACACACCTGAGGCTGGGCCTTTTGTAAAGAAAATTTAGCTCACAGTTCTGGATGCCCAGGAGCATGGTGCTCATGTCCTACCAAGGGGCCCCCTGGGTGTATCATGACATGGCAGAGAAGTGGAAAGGGAAACTGTCCCATGCAGAAGAGGCCCAGCACAGGGGTGGACTCACTTTATAACAACTTTCTCTCTCTAGAGCTGATCCAGTCACATGAGACCCAACCCACTCTCACAAGGGAGCGTTTATCCACACAGGAGGGTGGAGCCCTCATGACCTCAAGCCCTTCCACCAGGCCCCCCTCTTAAAAGTGTGCAGAACCTTAACACCTCCACTCTGGGGCCCAAGCTTCCAGCACATGATCCTTTGAGACACACTAAGACCATATCTAAGCTATAGGACAAGTCAACTGTGCCCTTTCCTCATGCTGAGGAACCTGGATGAGTTCCTACACTGCATCAAACTTTGGCTTTGTGCCAGGGACACCATGATGAACAACCCATGTCTCTGCCTTCAGGAAACCAAAAGGGTTACAGCTCAGTGGTGGAGCATCCTGAGTTCAGTCCCTTAGTACTGTAAAAAATAAAAATAAATAAATAAAAAAGATAAAAAAGGGAAAAAGGGAGCATAAGGAATGACAGCTATGGTTATAGGTGCTTTGGTTGCTAGAGTCTTCATTGTCTAAGGCTTATAGGAAGAAACGATGAAACTGTTTATTCCTGCTTCTAGAGCATGATTGCACACATATAATCAACAGTCCACAAATACCAAAAAAAAGTGGATCAGGGCTGGGTGAGATGGTGCACTTCTGTAATCCCAGCAATTCAGGAGGTGGAGACAGGAAGATCTCAAGTTCAAGGCCAGAGGCAGCCTTTGTAACTTAATGAGACCCTGACTTAAAATAAAAAAATAAAAAGAGGCTGAGCATGCAGCTCAGTAGTAGAGCACTTGCAAAATATATGTAAGGTCCTGGGTTCTTCAAGTACTGCAAACAAACAAACAAACAATAAAAAAAGCAAGCATATCTGAGTTAATCTTTGCAAGTAATTCTAAATTATGGAATCAGATATTAGAGGGACAGTTACAGTGTCTTTGTATTCCTTTTTTCTGAAAACCAGATTTTAAATGTGAACCCGGAAAAGTTAACCTTAATTTTCTTTGCCTTTGTTTCTATGACATTGCTCTCTTGGTGTTTGCCCCAGTGTTGTTTTATAATATGTAATGTTTCAGCTTAGTGGATTGCTGTAGTGATGTCAGTACATTTTACAAAGGCATACCGTGGCTCCCTGCACCCACCTTTGTTCAGCACTGGCAGTTTCCCAAGTTTATTCATTCATCCATTCATGCAACAAATATTTGTGGAATTCCTCCCATGAAAAGCCATTATGTAAAGGTATTACAGTTGTTTCAAAGATCTTTATCAACAATGAAAAATTTGGGCCTGCCTGCTGTGATGAGGGACATAAAGAGGGAATAGTAAGGAAAGACTACAGGGCAATGTAGGGAAAGCCAAGGGTTTAGGGACAAGAGAGAGTCATGTTCAAACTCAAACCTTTTATTTTAATCATGTAACTCTGGCAAATAGCTTAAGCTCTCTAAGTTCTGTCATTTTCATCTCTAAAATGTGAATCCTCCATGATTCATTCAACAAACATGCCCACTTTTTACTAGGTATATCTCCAGGTCATTTACTCAGGCTTTGTTCAAATTCTCAGCCCAGTACTGTAAAGCTCCTAGACAGTAGCTCCTCAACAAAGGTTCTGTTATCTTTCCCTGCACTTCTAATTCATATAGTCATTCAACAAACTTTGAGTGTCTACCATGGGCCAGAGCCTGTGTGAGGATGCACTTGATTTAAAGAAACAAAAAGATAAAAGTGTGTCTCAAATTTCTCAATGTAGTTGTGGAAGGCTTTAGTCTGTTTTTTGTTATTATGATAGAATACCTGAGACTGGGTAATATATAAATAAACAAGGAGTTTTTCTGGGGGTCATGGTTTTGGAGGCCGCATCTGGTGAGAGCCATGTGCTGCTTTAACTCATGGTGAAAGCTAGAACAGCAAGTGGGCACACACACAAGGGGTAACCTTGCTTCATAACAACATGCTCTTGAGGTAACCAACTCAGTCCTTCAATGGGAAGAACTCACTTACTCCTGAGAGATGGCATCAATCTATACACAAGCTCTCTCTATAACTCCAACACCACTTAATACTGCAATGTTGAAGCATTAAATTTCAACATGAGTTTTGGAAGGGAAACACCATATTCAGACCATAGCAGGGACACACTGATAAATAAACCATTATTCAACATAATCATCATGACAGCTCTGTACATAGGACATTCTTGGATATGAAGGCAGGATCTAGCCCAGCCTGGGCCAGAGGTAGGGGTAAAGGGGTTAGGCAGGTGACACCTGAGCTGAGTTGAGGTAAGTAGAACCGAGGAAGTGTGCTCCATTTCTCTGCCAGAGAATGATATCTATAAGAAGGAGCTTAGCATTTCTGACATACAAGGACAGAAATAAGTAGTAAGCAACATTTTTCCAAAATCTTAAGTACAACACAGAAAGGCACATGCCAAAGATGCATTTCCAGATTGTCTTTGAGTACTAAAAGACCAGTAGAGTTTCCACAGACCTTTTTTTGCAATAGTAATAGTTCCCAGGAAATTAATCATGATAAAAACTAATATAGAAACACCTTTTTTTTTTAAAAAAAAAACCCAAAAACTATGTCCTTACAAATTATATAATGAAAATGTCTATCAGCTTATAATAATTTTCTTCTAGCTCATCAATTCTTCCTCATGTACCAATCTTAAAGAGCCTACTCCCCGTGGTCAGAACCCTTAAAAGCATGTTGGAATCTGGGCTCTTGTTTCTGATGGCTAGTGCAAACTTGTAGTAATGCCAAGATGGTGCTTTTTGTCCCTGCCTGCTTCTGGACCCACAATTCCCCAAATCATGCCACTCACCCCAAGTGAGTGATCACACCAAGCAAGATGAGGAATGAAATCCAACCTGCTTGCTGCAGACCCCAAACTATCACAACTGCAAAATAAGGTTGACCATGAAAAATAAATCCCTGTCAGAGCACTTACAAACTAAGAACAAGCCCAATTACATTTGAGACTGGAGGATGGAAAGGTAAATAAATTGTAGAAATGAGCATGCTTATGTAGAAAGCGGGAGTCCTGGAGATGTGAATTTATTCTCTTTGCCACCCAGGGGAGCCAGAGACTCATGAAAATCTTATACAAGCTGCCAAAGTTAAGAACCAAGCTGAGGGAAAGCAGTATTTTAGTTTGGACTTTTTTTAGTCGCAGGCAACATAAAACTAAGCAGCCAACAAAACGAAATGAAACAAAGCGCTACAAAGGGGGCAAGGATGTATTGATTCATATAATGTGCAGGTTGCGGGATCCAGGTGGTTTAGATTCAGCCATATCCTGGGGCTTGGTACTTGCTTTATCTTTTCCTGTCTATCTCTCAGTTGAGCTCCACTTTGTTAGTTTCCTTCTCAGGGTGGCAAAGACAGACCTTGGAGCTCCGGGGTGACATTGTCCTTACTGCCTGGAAGAGCCAGATGAGTGGGTGTGACCCAACAGTTCACCCTGAGGTCTTTGAGTAGGCTCACCTGTGCACACTGATGGGGAGGCTCAGGAGTGTCAAACCACCAGTATGTCAGGATTCCTGCAGAATGGGGTAGGAGTGGGGACACAGATACGTGCCTGGCAGAACAGCCAGGGAGAAGACATCAAAGTTTCACACATGCTTTCCCAGGTAGCCGGAGATAGCTGTCTGCCACTATCAACTCCACTTTACAAAGGGGAGTAAGGACCGGATGGCTTAAGTACTTTGTCTGAGGACTACCAGGTAAGTGGTGGAGCCAGGACATACGTTCCCAAGTCCTTGATCAAAAGGGGAAACAGGGAGGGACAGGGACAGATTATGAGTGGGGAAAAGTCAGCATGAGGAAACAAGACAATGTGCCTTTAAGGAATTCCTTTCCTTTTTTATTTATTTATTTATTTTTTTTGCTGTACTGGGGGTTGAACCCAGAGCCTTGCACTTGCAAGCTCTGCAAGTGCTGGACCATTGAGCTGCACCCTCAGGCCATTTTTTAACTTTTTGAGACAGGGTCTCGCTGACTTACGCAGACTGCCTCTGGTCTTGAACTTTCGATCCTCCTGCTTCCGCCTCCCTAGCTGCTGGGATTACAGGTGTTTGCCACTGCGCCCAGCTTCCTTTCCTTTCTTTAGGCAGACCTAAGCCACAGACTTCCTGACAGGTAAGTCCCAGGGGATACAACAAAAATTCTGTTCCATTAGAGGCGGTGTTTAGTAAGTGGTACAGGGCAATTTGTGGGGATGGTATGGGGTGAGGCTTTGCAGAGTCTGAGTGGGAGAGTTGTCATGGCTGATCTGATACAGCACAGATGATAACCCACACCTGGGGTAAGTTCCCCAGGGTCTAAGGCTGCTGTTAGACAGTGAGTCCAAGCTGCTTAACCAGGATGGAAGGGCTGCACTGAGTCCAATGTGAACAGATGCAGCCCACAGACATGAATCTGGAAGCCAGTTGGGGCAGAGAAAGGGAACTGACTTGACAGAAAGGGGGACTAAGTGCCCTTGAAGTGTTTGATTGTAAACCCTGAACAAGAGGGCTCTGGAAAGTGAGGGTTTGTGACAAGACAGTTGGCATTTCTATTTCTCCTTGAATTGAGGAGAGTGTTCAAGAGTACACTTGATGGCAATGGGAAATGGGTAACTTTCCAATCCGATGTGACCTAGAGACAGAGGAAAGCCACAGACAGAGGAAGCTTGGCCTCACTCTGGAAAATTTTATCCATCTGTGACTTGACTTTAGTTATTGTAGAATGATAGCCTCAGCTCCACAGTCATTGCTTTTATGCTATTCATATTCATTAGCTTTCTTTTGATTTACTTGAGAATTTCAAAATATATTCTGGCCAGGCATGGTGGACCATGCCTCTAATCCCAGTGACTCAGGAGGTGGAGGCAGGAGGATCACAAGTTCGAGACCAGAGGCAGCCTACATAACTTAGAGAGACCCTTTTTCAAAATAAAAGATAAAAAAGGGCCTGGGGGGTACAACTCAGGGGTAAAGTACTTGCAAAGTATGCACAAGGCCCTGACTTCAGCCCACAAGTACCACAAAAACAAACAGGTAAATAAAACTATATTCTGTTTTAGTTGTCCTAAAAATAGAAAAAGAAAAAGAAAAGAAAGATATTTTTACAAACTGTGTAGAATTGATGATATTTGGATGGCAGCAAGCATCCTTTGTTCTGTCTTGCCACAGCTTATCTCCTTGAGTTTCTATGGAGAACAAAGTCAGGCAAAAGAAGACCATTTCTATGAGGCTTTTGCTTTAAACTGCCATATAGAAATCTGGTATGGTGGTGGAAGGGATCTTTCTCCTTGGGCTAACAGTGGACTTAAGGGGAACCTGGGGTTTTCCCCTGGATCCACACACAATTACTGCTCTGGTGTTCCTGCATTCAATAGCCACTGTGTGTCCATTAAGTGTGCAGCACATGCCAGGCACTGTCCTACCCACCAGGTTTCCAGTGGAAAATAGTACAGACAAAATTCTTGCTCTGGAGCAGATTATGTTCTAATTGAGGAAGATGGATTAAAAAACAAAGAAAGAGAAAGCTTCTGGTAAATGCTATGAATGAACTAAAGTAGAATAAGGAGGAAGGGGTATGTGTGTCTACATGTAGGTATGCTTTATAAACAGGGAGGTAACACATGAGCAGAGACCTGAAGGAAGTAAGGGGATAATTTATAGATATATGGGGAAACAGAGCCTGGAAGGAGGGGATATGCAAGGCCCTGGAATGGAAGCAGGGTTGGCACATTTCCCAAGTAGCAAAGTGGTCAGTCTAATCTGAATGGAGAGGCAAGGGCAAGAGTGATGGGGCTGGGTCAGAGAGACAGTTCTTAGGTGCCGTTACAGGGTTTTCGATGGCTGATTTTTTGTTTTGGGAATGGGCTTCTACATCCTTCTCCCATTTTTGCGGTGATGGAGATCAAGCCCAGGTCCTCAGAAAGTGGGAGCAACACTCTGCCAGCTGAGTTAAACCCCAGCCCAGAGAGACAGTCAGGATCATCTAATGTCAGACCCACAATAAGATCTTGTATTTGCCTCTGAGTGAAATGCAAAGCCACTGGAGAATTTTGAGCAGAAGAGCCACATGATATTTTTGTTTGCCAAGGATTCCTCCGGGGGCTGGGATTTAGTTCAGTTGGTAGAGCGTTGTTCTGTAATCTCTGAGATCCCAAGTTTGATTCCCAGCACTGCAAAAATGGGAGAAGGATGTGGCAATCCACTCCCGAGGCAATCCTGAAACAATCAGCCACCGAAAACCCTATGAGGTTGCTATGAGTCAGACATGACTCTATGGCACCTAACACCAACAATAAGGATTCCTCTAGGTGTTTCATGAAATCTAGAGCAGTTCTGATCACTAGAAATACAATGTGAGCCATGCATGAGTCCTATACGTCTCTTACAAAGTTATCTAGTAGTCACATAAAAAGAAAAAATATAGGTGAAATACTTGTAATATATTTGATTTAACCTAATATATCTAAATTATTATCAGTTCGATGTGCAATAAATACAAAAGTTATTTTTCAGATAGTTTACATATCTTTTTTAATATGCAAAATCTTTGAAATCTGGTGTGTATTTTAGCCTTACAGCTCATCTTAATGTGGGATAGTCACATTTTAAATGACTAATTGTCCTACGTGGCTTTTGATATGATATAGCTCAGGTCCACACTATAGGGGACAAGGGTAGAACCAGGGTCATGAGGAAGAATGCCCCTATAAGAAGCATCTTGAATGGTCCGGATGAAAGAGAATGGCAAGGAAAGGTGATGCTAAAGTCAAAATCACTCTGAGGAGCAATCCAGAGAAAGAATTGCTTCTGCCAAGGCCTGTGGTGGAAGTTACTCTGTGCGAAATAACTACAGGCCTGACATGTGACAGGCAGATTTGGAAGAAAAGAATCAAAAGGAGACCACCTGGTGCCTAGTGTTGAATCCTTTCCTCCTCACACTCCACCACCCAGGAGGCCCCTCCTCCTCTTCACCCTGACGATTATGTATAACTTGGCCCTCCTTATCAGCACCTATCCAGCTCTGGGGTGAGAGTTTGGGAGGCCCTATCTTCCCCTGGGAGAAGGACCCGGCAACCCACTCACCAAAATCAATCCGCCATTGAAAACCCTGTGAACAGCAGAGAAGCACTGACAATGTTGTATGTAGGGTCACTATGAGTCAGACACCGACTCGACAGCACCTAACAACAACAACAACAACAACAACAACAACAACAACAACAACAACATCTTCCCCTGGAGGACTGAATTTTTCCATTTCTGTTCTTGGCTTATTAACTGCAACACATTTGATCATCAGATCCAGAGGAAAGGTTAGGGGAGAATCCTGGTGCCCCTTCTGGGGCTGCATTAGGACTTTCATGGGCCTTAGGCAATTTGGTTCTCCTCTTTCTAGGCACAGGATGGGATAGTGCTTTCCCTGTAAGCTTCTGCAAAACCATATAACTTACTTTAGTCAGCAGAATATGAGTGGAAATGTTATATGTTGCAATGGTTAATGTTCATTGTCAACTTGATTGAATTGAGAAGCACATAGGAGATTAGTAAAGCATACCTCCGGGTGGGTCAGTGAGGGTATTTCCAGAGAAGGTTAACTGAGGGGTAGAAGACCCACCTTGAATGTAAGTGGTACTGGATAGAACAAAAAGAAGGGAAAAAATATTCCTGTAATCACAGTGACTTGAGAGGTAGTATTAGGAGGATCATGAGTTCAAGGTCAGAGGCAGCTTGTGTAACTAAGTAAGAGCCTAACTCAAAAGACAAAAAAAAAAAAAAAAAAAAAAAAAAGGCCGGGAGTGTAGCCTAGTGGTAGAGCACTTGCAAAGTATGTGTGAGGCCCTGGGTTCAAGCCCTAAGTATCACAAAAAATGAGAGGAGGGATGGTGGGTAGGAGAAAGCCAGAGAGCACAGGCATTCTCTTTTTCTGCTTCCTGGCCACCATGATGTGAGATGCTTTGCTCTGCCACACCCTCTCCACCATGACTGAACTAAAACTCTGAAACTCTGAGTCAAAATAAATAATTTCTCTCTTTAAGTTGTTTCTCTCAGGTATTTGTCCTATTAACAAAAAGTCTAAGCATGTTACCTGTTGGTGAAAGTCTTTAAGATACTGTGCAACTTAACATGCTCTTTTTCCTTGCCATAAGTACACCTTGTCAAGATGGTGGAGGCAAGAGGCCCATTGTCTCTGGGTGTGGACTGCACAGAGCAAAGCTACCTGCTGGCCGGAAATGGACAAGTGCTGTGAGTAAAATAAGATTGTCTGCCTGCCTTCCTTCCTTCCTTCCTGCCTTTTAAGGTTTATTTGACAATGAAGCATAACCTAACCTGGAACACTTTCAATAGTCACATTTCTCCATGTTCAGGTCTAAGTCTCACTCTTGAGGGTTCATCGAAAACATAAGAATGTAACAGCATGAGTTAGATTATAATCCTTTTTAAATCCATATTCAGTGCCCTGCTTGTTACAACCCATGAAAAGTTTAACATCCCCTCTGCCATAGTTTGAATGTGTCCCCTAAAAGTTCATGTGTTGGGAACTTAATCCCCAAATTCATGTTTTGATGGTATCTGGAGGTTGGGCCTTTTAAGAGATTTAGGATTAGATGAAGACATGAAGGTGAGGCCCCTGTGAAGGCCTTACTGACTTTGTAAGAAGAAGATACACCCAAGCTGGCCTGGTGGCTCTGTCTCACCATGTGATGTCTCTGCCATGTTATGCAGCAAGAAGACCCTTGCTGCCTGGTGAGCAGATGATGGATGTTGGACGTAGCTTCCAGAACCAGAAGCCAAATAAACCTCGATTATTTATAAACTATTCAGCCTGTGGTATTCAATTATAGCAACAGAAAAAGGACTAAGTTCATACACGAATTCATGTATGGCCATTCAATTTACTTTGACCAAAGAAATGTGAGCAAAAAAGAAGTGTATTTTGCTGTATGTTTTCTCTCTCTGCTACAACTGCTAATGTCCCAGAAAAGGGATATCTTGGGTGAGTCTTAGAGTCAAGATGACACGAATAGGGCTACATCTGATCTTTAATAATCAGTGCAGTGTAAGAGATAAATAGATTCTCATTTTGTAAGTCTCTGTGGGTTTTGGGCCCATTTGTCACCACATAGCATACCCTAACCTGACAGATACACATAACACAACCTCAAACCCACACAATTTCAAAAACCCCAGTAAATCACAGAACCAACTATTACCATTTTAGAGAAGAGGTATTTTCAGACCTTCTTCTCCTTTTAGGCCTCCCGTCCCCACAGTGGTTGGAATATTTTAACCTATCTTTCTCCTTCTGTTCATTTATTTCTTTCATGCCTTTGCAGTAGGAGTGTTGGCTGATGTGATTGAATAGACTCAGGATCTTTCCTGACCGATGGTATACTGCTTGTTTCAAAGGCCAGAACTGTCAGGAGACATACCTCTTTTGTTTTTTACTTCTTGCATCCACAGAGCCTTGCTCCTGAGGGTGTGTATCACTCTTGACTATTCAATTGTCTGGATAGGTATACCTGCTTTGCTCTGTGAAGCCAGCATTCTTAAATTCAGAATGGAGTAGGAAGCAAGAGGCTTCCTTCCTTTAAGTCTCCTGGCATTTAGCCACACTCATCCAGTTTGCTGGAGTCCAGCAGGCAGGCCATGGGGCTTGCCCTGTTACTGCTCAAGCAGAACTTTGGCTACTGTTCGATGGGTGTATGAGATTTAGGAATAAATCCCCAGAGGGAAGAATGAATGGGTGGTCTCATCACCCCAAAGCTCAAATGAAACCCTAACTCCTATTGTTGTTGTTAGGTGACACTGAGTCAGGTCCAACTCATAGTGACCCTATGTACAACAGAGTGAAACATTCTCTGACCTGGCACTTACTATGTCAGTGCTTCTCTGCTATTCATAGGGTTTATAATGGTTGATTGTTTCAGGATTGTTTCAGGAGTGGATTGCCAGGTCCTTCTCTCATTTTGTGGTGCTGGGGATTGAACCTGGGGCCTCAGCAAGTGCTCCACCAACTAAGATAAACCCTTGCCTCCCTAACTCCTACAGGGAAGTTCAAAAGTTCCCTCTGAAGGTTCAATAATTTTTGTCTATTAAATAAAATGGACAATAGACAGAGTAAGAGGAGAAAACAAACAAAATTTATTAACCTGCTTATGTGCACGGGAGCCATGTAAAATATGAAAACTCAAAGATGGGGCAGATGATTGAAGTTTAAATATCCTCTTACTGGAGGACAGGAAAGAATAGGGGCTGCAGGCAATTTTAGAGAGGAGGTAAATGATTTTTAGAGAAATGAATGCGTCTAGAGAACACACAATGGCTTGCGACCAAGATCCTCTGGGGTTTGGTGTGGTGTTTGATTTTCCGTCTCTTTTTCTGTGAGATGAATTTAATCTTCTCTGGTTAATGAAATCTCAGTAAGAAGATTCCAGGAAAAATTGTGTTCTTTTTGTCATGTCTGGTCTTCAGATAAATAAGGGAGTTCTAGGGAAAGCTCCTCCCTGTATCTGCTCCCCAAATGTTCTTCCTTTGATGTCCAGAGCGGCATGTTTTGTGGTATAATTTTCTGAGGCCCACCACTCCTTTAATAGTATTCAATTTGTGTATCAATTTCCTTGTCAATATTTCCCAAAACAAAGCAGGATTCCAGATAGCCAATG
Organism: Pedetes capensis; assembly: GCA_007922755.1. NCBI lineage: Eukaryota > Metazoa > Chordata > Mammalia > Rodentia > Pedetidae > Pedetes > Pedetes capensis. Next base: position 36,419 of record VMDO01006863.1, read on the forward strand.
CACATTTCATCTCTATTATTTTCACCATATAGGCCTTCTCAGAAATTTAATACTGTCTTTAAGAAAAAGTGAACAACATATAGAGAGCAGGAAGAGTCAGTACTCAGACAAGATCCTTTATAGACCTACTTTAAATTATTCTTGTTTTCAAATTAAAGAGGATATGTTTTGGGGATTTATTGGAGAGATGACAGGCATTGAAGCTACAGAGCATTGCAAAGTGACAACATATCTTCCCCCAGCCCCCTCACCATTAGGCAGTCACACGGTGAGCAAGCAGATCCTGTCGCCCTCATAGGACTCTCCACCTAATTATTAACACATTAATACCTTTCTGCCTGTCGCTCTGCCATCAGCAGTACCACTGAAACACCTAAGAGAACACTGAGGAGGACTATAGCATAATAGTATTTTTTAAAAGATCCTATTTTCTAAAAGTATTTCACAGTCATATAATTCTCATAAGAAAAAGCACCAAGCCCCAAATAAATACTCAAACTGAATAGAATTTTCAGAAATAAGAATCATGACCATTTAAAGTCTATTTCTACAGTTTCCCCCTCTAATTCAAGAACTACACAAATAATAGCTCTTGGCTTGTTTGGGGAAAGACCTTCAAATTTGCAAATTAATGACCCAGTTCTAGGTGAGATGGTAATGTCTAAGTAGTTCATTGAAAAAACAAACCCAGATCTGGATTTTTAAATAACTCTAGACTGCGGATGGGACTGTCATTCATTTGTGCCCTAAGGTATCAACTCAAGAGAGCAAGATGAGAAAACCTACCTGGGCACAAGTGTGGGACACTTTAAATTAAGATAAGTCATTTACTTGACTTTTAAACTACACTTATTCTGATGAGCCAGCAAAAACACCAACTTCTGCAGCTGTCATTAATGAGAAAATAGCAGAAATTTAAAACTACCCATTTAAAAAGTCTTATTTTTAATGTTATGTAAGTTAATTCAACAGGTATTCAAAAGCACCTGTTGTGTGTCAGGCATTGTGTGGATTTTGTTGTTGTTGTTAGGCACTGTTGAGTCTGGTCTACCTCATAGCAACCTTATGTGCAACAGAATGAAACACTTTCCAACATTGTGCCACGCCTGACACTATGTCCGTACTTCTCTGCTGTTTCATAAAGTTTTCAATGGCAGATTGTTTTGGGAGTAGGTTGCCAGGTTCTTCTCCTCAGCCTGCAGCACCTGGTATTCCCAGGCAGTCTTCCATCAAAGGACTAACCAGGCTGACCTGCTTAGCTTCCAAGATCAGGCAGGATCCGATGCGAGGGTGCTAGGATGCTAGGCTGCAGACATTGTGTGTATACAATGAAAAATTAGATGGTATTGAAACAGAATTATAACAGTATGTGATAGATGTAAAAGCATGACAGAAATATATACAAAATGTATGCACCCTGGGCTAGACAAGGTGGGGACAAGACAGTCTGTTAAGATTTAGGAAGAGAAAAATTGGAACTCTATACTTATTTTTATCTTATATTTTAGTTTTGTCTATCTGTATGTTTTTAGATATAGATAATTCACAGCATCACACGTATGATGTATAGCTAGATATAGGTAAAGTGATTCATATCCAATTGTGTAGAGAAGACTGCTGAAGAACAAAAACATCAATATAGTCCTCATCTTTGCTTTGCTCTTTATAATTTCAGTTCTCCATGTTCAACAGTAGTTCAAAAGTATTAAATGGAAAATTCCAGAAATAAACAATTTATAAGGTTTAACCTGTGTGCTATTCTGAGTAGTTTGATGCAATCTCCACAGTCTTGCTCTCCATCACATCTGGACATGAATTATCCTTCTATCTGCCTATCCACACAGTATATGATACCCAATCATTATTCACTCAGTAGCTGCCTCAGTTATCAGAGTGAGTGCAGCAGTTTGGAAGGGCTTGTGTTCAAGTAACACTTATTTTACTTAATAATGGTCCAAAGCATTAAAGGAGTAATGCTGTTAATTTTCTTTTCATTATGTGGCCCAGGCCATCCTCAAACTTGCAATCTTCCTACCTCTGGCTCCAAAGTACTAGGATTATAAGCATGTGCCACCACACCTGGTGTGCTAACTATATTTTTATAGTGCATAATTATAATTGTTCTATTTTATTAACAGTTATTGCTATTAATTTCTTACTGCCTAACTTATAAATTAAACTTTATTACAGGAATGTATCTGTAGGAAAATCATAGCATTTGTAAGGGTTCATACTATCTGTGGTTTCAGGCATCTCTTATGGGTCTTGCACTGTAGTCTGACAGGTAATGGGGTGGTACAATAATTTGGTATTAGGTGTGGAGGACTTGGAAAACTTATTGAATAAACAGTGTTTGAGCTGAACCTTACAGGAAACCTGGGATTTTGCCAGGAGGAAAAGTGGGATTATCAAATGAGTCAGAAGGAAAACATTTCATTATTTTCTCATATGAGTAGAAGAAGATGTCACTTACAAAATATAGTGTGGCCCAAGAGAATTCCATAACCATGGTGGGACATGAGAGAGGTAGAGCTGATGGTGAGAAGATGAACAACTTAGGGTACCAAGTTCAAGAATATGTTTTACCCCCAAGGTAAAGGAGGGTAAAGGAGAAAAAAAAAGGACACTGTGGTTTGGTGGATAATGAGATCTTTCCAATGCCTTTGGATAAATCTGTGGGATTTCTATTTAGTTATGATGACAAGTCTCCTGTTGGAGGAAGAAGGAAGAAAAATCAACACTCCCATCCTACATACCAAGAAAGGCCCTCATATTTTTAATAATTGACCTACAATGAGTCATCCTGCATCTATAACCAATTGTTGGTTTGTACAATATTGATTTCAGATCTATGGTTAGATAAGTTCTATCTTTAAATTCATTCTTTTTTTCTACTCTAGGTAAGATTTTATTCCCATTACTAAACACCTGTCTAAAACCACAAATACCAAACAGTCAAATCTTAAACCATCTGCAGCATTTGGCATTGTTGATAGCCTTTTTGGTTAGTCATAGACATTGGTTGCAGGGAACAGAAATAACTCTGGCTAGTTTTCAAAGAAAAGGAAGTGAAAGCTATTGTTGTTGTTGTCAAGTTGTGTCCAACTCTCATAGGGTTTTCAATGGCTGATTGTTTTGGGATTGCCTCGGGAATGGATTGCCATGTTCTTCTTCCATTTTTCTGGTGCTGAGAATCAAACCTGGGACCTCAGAGACTGCAGCGGTGCTCCACCAACTGAATTAAATCCTAGACCCGAAAGAAAGCTATTAGGTAGCTCAAATAGTTTGGGGTAGGGTGGTAGACATGGTGGGTGGACAGGGATCCACGGTTGGAGGCCAGGTGGCCAAGGATAAGGGGATGGATCCAGGGAATCTGCTGCCAGCTCTGGATGTGGCTGGTTACACTGTTGGCAGCACCTGTCACTTATGCCACCATTTACTGCAACATGTACCTCATAGCATCCCTGGCTTTAGATTCAGAACCTGCGGCACTTGTGCTGATGGACAGCATCTAGAGTTATGCTCCCACTTCCTAGCTGCAAGGGAAGCTGGGAAAGTAATCAGGCTTTCCCTAATAAGATGAGTAATTCTTGAGTAATTCTACCTCTGAGTAGAAGAGGGGCTCAGATGCTAGGTCAAAAAAGAAACCTACACGTGCACTTTTCTGTCCCTTTATGAAACAATCCTGTATTATTTCTATGACACTACCTGGTTCTACCTCTCTGATTGCTTTGCCACTAACTCATCTTCCTCAATGAGTATAGCCTTGTGATATCAAAGGAAGGTCTTAGGATTTTATCCTTGGTTCTGCACAGAGCTCCTAAAACCCTTGGAGTTTCCTGAATGATATGGGTGATAATAGCCTCTTTTGTTCTAATAAGGCAACTCTTAGTGTGCTCCCAGGTATCTACAAGATAAAGGCTGATAACTAGAAAGGCCAAGGCTTGATTAAAGCCTGGAACTTTCAGTCATATCCCCACAATCTCTGGGGATAAAAAACGGGTTGATGGTCGAGCTAACCACCAGTGGCCAATTATTTAATTAATTATGCCCAACAAATGACTGCCTGTAGTAGTACCATTGTGGTGTCCGATCCTGTCAGATCACAGAAGCTAACAAAGGTTGAGCCTAGTTACTACTTGGATGGGAGACTGCCTGGGAACACCAGGTGCTGTAGACTTGGGAGATGGACCTAGAATCCCACTCCCAAAAAATAATCTGCCATTGAAAACCCTATGAATAGCAGAGAAACACTGACAATAGTGTTTCACCTGTTGTAAATATGGTTGCTATGAGCTGGACATTGACTTGATGGCACCTAACAACAAGAAGGAATGATTAAACCATGGGATTTGGGGAGCTCTTGAGTTGGCAAACACACCTATGAGCTATGTGAAGGTTGTCAGAATCAAGATGAAGTTGCTTGTTTCAACATTAACAAAACACAAAGCCAGTAAGTTATGAAGAAAGGGTTCTTACTCATGACTGCCTGACAGTAACTATCAAGACTCTGCCAGAAACACAAACTTTCACAAAAGTCACTGCAACCTTATATAAAAAAGTACTTTTGCAAAGACCTATACCCAGCAACTTCTATTCAACTGCAGGCTGATATTACTCTTGTTTGTATTGATTACCATGGCCAAAGCTTATTGTTTCAAAATATCTTGTATAATCCTTCTCATCTTTTACTTTAGAAACTTCCCATTGCCTCACTTTCTTTGAATTACCTTCATAGCTTACTATGGTATATGCATTCCTGCTGCAATCCTCTGCTATTCTCATTGCAATGCTATTACCAAATAAACCTTGGTTTTGCTTTAACCTCCTTGTGTTTCTCTTGGTCAATAGCTGGTGGATAGCACACTCCCAGTTCTACCAGAACAGAAATTACTATACTCAGGATGCTTCTTGATCTCATCCTAAGTACCTCTTTCTCTGGAAGTTGATTTATGACTTTTATACTATCCTTTTTTTTTTTTTTAAACAGAAAACATAAAGTATTTTTCTGAGTTCTCTGAACCATCCTTGCAAATTATCTCCAATTTTTAGTCCATCAGTCTGAATTACAGGGGAACTGGGCTTGTGATTGGCATCTGATATGGGGGCAGCCCTTTCACTTGTGGGATCTGATGTTAACTCCAGGTAGATGGTGTCAAAACTGAGGTGAATTGTTAGACCTGCAGTTGGTGTCAGAGAGTGGGAGGAGTGGTGTTGGAAAACACAAGTATTTGGTGTCCAGAGGAACAAAAAACAAAAAACAAAAAAACTAACTGCCTTCAAAATGGTGTTACCAACTATTCTGCCATTTGTCACTCACTTTTTTATTGCTAATGAATCCTACGATTTCTCTTGCTGTTCTGTGAATAACTTCAAATCTGTATTTCAGTTGTTCACTCTTCTCTCAGCTCCTGTCCTGTGTCCATCTGCTTCTTGACATTTCTACTAAGATGGCCCTCCCTCATCTCTAATGCACGTGGACCATATAGAAAACCAGAAACTTTTAAATTAATGAGTTCTTTTCCCTCACTTCTCTCACAATGGTACTTAGTCACTTACATAGATTCCAAGCTTCAGAATCACTTTTAGTTCCCTTTGGTTAATCCTAAATCATTGTGATGTATCTCATGACAATTATTGCCAATGCCTTGTTTTTCTAAGTATGTAGCCACTACACTAATTCAACTCTTTTATTGGTTTATGCCTGGATTATTGCAATAGTATTCAGACCAGTCTCACTGTCATCTGTCTGGTGGATTCTGAATTCTGCCTCATAGTTTTCTTAATTGGCTAATTTGATTAGTGATCACCCTCCAACACCACAATGCTTTCCTGTTGATTACATATGTTTGTCAGCTTTTTGTCACTACAACAAACACCCGAGCTAAGCAACTTAAGGTTTATTTTGGCTCATAGTTTTGGAAGGTCAAATCCATGAACAATTGGCCTCACTGCTTTTAGGCCCATGTTGAGGCAGCACATCATGGCAACAGTGCACTGTGGAGCACTCACCCCATGGCCAGGAAGCCAAAGAGAAAAGGGAGGAGTCCCACAATCTCCTATGAGGGCATGTCCTCAGTGACCTCACCTCCTCTCCCTAAGCCCTTCCTCTTAAAGGTTCCATCACCTCCCAATAATGCCACAGGCTGGTGACCAACCCTTTAGCCTATGGGCCTTTGGGAAACCTTCTAGATCCAAACAATAGCGCTATAGGAGAAAGTACATCTTTGTAAGTCTGCCATTTAAGGCTTCAAGGGTCTTGCCTCAAGTTCCTTACTTGTACTGTTGTTGTTAGGTGCTGTAAAGTCAGGTCCAACCCATAGTGACCCTAAGTACAACAGAATGAAACACTCCCCAACACAGTGCCATGCCCAGCACCATGTCAGTGCTTCTCTGCCATTCATAGGGTTTTCAATGGCTGATTGTTTCAGGAGTGGGCTGCTGGGACCTTTTCCCAAGCCTACAGCACTTGGTATTCCCAGGTGGTCTCCCATCCAAGGACTAACCAGGCCCAACCTTGCTCAGCTTCTGAGATCAGGTGGGATCAGATGCCAGGGTGGTATGATTATAGACTTACTTGTACTAGCATTGCATAGTCTAAAGTTTGCTTCAAACATTAGGCTAAAGGTTTTTTATCTTATGGTGACAATAAAAAGAAGAATATGTTGATTCCAAGGTCCTTTAAATTCTACATTTGGCAATGTTTCTCTTTTAAATCTCCTCTCTTCTGTTACTACTTCCCTACTTCAGATTCTATTATCATCCCCCAATGCCCTCAATAAACCATGACAGCTTCCCATCTCAAGATCTGAGGTTTGTTTTTTTCTTCTTTTATCTTAGGTGCCTCCAAAAGTAGATGTCAACGCACAAAGCAGGGAAACACAAAAAACGATGCACCCACTCTTGAGAGCCAAAAGACATGACAATTTAATTTAGGCAAGATACTTACAACATCTGCTTGACTTAATGCTAGCAAAATGCTATTTCTAGAAATTATATTTTCATTTGCATAAGACTATTATGCCACAGCTATTTTATTGTTATTGAAGTTGAGAAATTATGAAGAATGTACATTTTTGGGAAAAAAGTTATAAAGTGTGTTTTGGCTATAGCTTCTTTAATTAATATAAATGACGTATATATCTCTAAGCTTAACATCTCTCTTGTTGATGAATAAGAAGTCCTCAGAGCTCTGTGGCCTCCCTCCCTGTGGGCCTACTTGGCTATATGCTGTCCTCTCAGACTGGGATTTGGTTCCTCCCTAGAGCCAGTGCTCCACTCTCGGACTTGTTAACATCTTCTTCAGGCAACTTTCCTTTCTTCCATCAATGTCATCTTGTATGCCAGGAATACTTTTCCTGATATGATTAATTGTAGCCAAACTGATCTATTTGTCACCCTGCAAATCTGTCTTCACTGACCTTATGTCTTCTCCATTCTCCTATTCCTTGTCTCTTTTCCATTTCTGCCAGTTTGCCTGCTTTCTTCATTTCATGACATCCATTAAAATCCCATCTTCTTCCTGAAACTACCTCTGATCATCCAAGCCAGAGTATTCTTCCTCTCATGAACACTCAAGCCATTCTGTTCATCTAGACTTCTCTTACTTCCTTGCTCAATAATTATTCGAGTGGCTACTGGGTGAATAGTAAGGACTGTTAAAAAAGAAAGTGACATTCTTTGTTGTTTTATCTTCTCAAATATTTTGAGTTCCTGATGGATGGAGGCTGAATTCTCAATCTTGTTTTATGCTCCCACATTTAGTATAGCATCTCTTCAGAGATGTAGTGGTTTTAAGTTGTGCTATAGTTTGAATTCGGACTGTGCCCCAAAAGCCCATGTGTTAAAAGCTTAGTCCCCTGCTTCGTGCTATTGGATGGTGGAGGAGTCTTTAAGGAGTGGGTCCTAATGCAAGGAAATTAGGTCTTTGGGGGTGTGCACTTGAAGGGAATTGTGGGTCTCTCTCTCTCTCTCTCTCACCTCCCCCCCTCCTTTTGCATCCTTGGCATAAAGTGAATAGGCCTCCTTTACTGGATGCTCCTGCCTTTGTGTACCGTGGTACCACACACCTAAAGAAATAGGACCAATCAGTCATGGACAGGGATGTCTAAAACTGTGAACCAAAATAAATCTTTCTTCTTTATACATCGATTATCTCTGAAATTTTGTTATAGTAATGGAAAGGTGACTGATGCAGGTTGAAAGGGTAGTGGGAGGCCAAAGTCAATGGCATTACAGCCAGCTCTCTCTATTTTGGGCTACCGAAGACAGCACCTTCACACCCTTCAATCAAAGAGGAAGTGACCTGTGGCCCTTTCCCTGGTAACTTTTGGTTCCTGGTGCTTGTCCCTCCAACACACTCCTCCCATGCAACAATGACAGTGGAGGACCAGAGCTGAAATGGCAGCTAGCCTAGTCACTAACAATGGGGAACAGCTAGGCTGGAGGGTCACCTGGCCCACCAGCACACTAGGCGTGACAAGACAGTCTTTTGTCATATTAAGCCATGGAAAATTTGGGGTTCTTACCACAGTGCAACCTTGACCATAACTGATTCTTATTATTTAAATCTCTTAATGATTGGGGGCTTAATGAGGTGAACTTGAACCAAAGTATGTAGTCAGACTTTTCATTGTTGTGACAATCAATCTCTGAGAGAAACAATTTAAAGGAGGAAAACATTATTCTGGATCACAGTTTCAGAACTTTCAGCCCAAGGTTGGCTGGCTCTGTTGTTTCTGGGCCATAGTGAGGCAGAATAGCATGACAGAAAGGAGTGGCAAAGCAACACTGCTCATCATGGCAGCCAGGAGGCAGAGGGGAAGCATGCCTCTGCTAGTGGGCTTCCTCCTCCTTCTCACTTGTGTTTCAACCCAGGTCCCCCAGCCTATTGCATGGTGCTACCCAGAGTCAGGGTGGAGCTTCTGCTTTTAGTTAATCCTCTCTGGAAACATGTTTAAGACACACCCAGAAGTGTGCTTTACTAATTTCTTTGGTGCTTCTCAGTCCTATCAGGTGGACAATCAAGACTGACCATCAGTGGCTTTCTTGGAAACTGGGCACTTCAAACCCATCAGATCTGAACCCAAACAAAGAGTAATACAGTGCAGTGAACAGGAGAAAGAATCTGGAGGTCAGATTGATCAGCATTTTAGTACTAGTTTCCACAGTTTACAAGCTATGTGTCCTGAGGTGGTCCTGTTCAGTTTTTGGCCTCAGGATCCCTTCACATTCTGAAAATTTTTAAGGACTCCAAAGATCTTTTGTTTATGTGGGCTATACCTATGAATGGGCTGGGATTTAGCTCAGTTGGTAGAGCACTGCGCTGCAGTCTCTGAGGTCCTGAGTTCAATTCCCAGCACCACAAAAATGGGAGAAGGGCCTGGCAATCCACTCCTGAGGCAATCCCACAACAGCCATTGAAAACCCTATGAGGGTCGCTATGACTTGGATACTGACTCGACAGCACCTAACAACAACATATCTATGAATATTTACTACATTAGAAATAAAACTAAGAAAATTCATTCAAATTTAACAATTTTTTTTTTTTTTGCAGGGTACTGGGGGTTGAACCCTGGGCCTCGTGCTTGCATGCTTTATAAGTGCTATACCATTAAGTTGTACCCCAGGCCATTTCTTTACTTTTTTGAGAGAGGATTTCACTAAATTACACAGACTGCATCTGGAATTGAACTTGTGATCCTCCTGCCTCTGCCTCTGGAGTTGCTGGGATTATAGGTGTGTGCCACAGTGCCTGGCTAAATTTAACAATGTTAATGTTTTATGTTGTCACATGTTAATACATTATATTTCAATGCACAATATATCTTCTAAGAAAAAAACACTGAGAAGCGTATCATTGTTTTAAATTTTTACAAATCCTTTTAATGTCTGGTTTAATGGAAGACAGGTGGATTATCACATCTGCCTCTTCAATTTATCTGTTGGGAATATGTTATTTTGCATGAAGTAAATGGAGATAATTCAGCTCACATAGACATGCAGTTGAAAAAGGGAGTTAAAATATTTTAAAAATCTTTTCATATAGTTGTAAACATTCTTTGATTCAACACCAAAACTTGAGATAGTTGGGAGTTCCTGAAAGGTTCATTCCAATGTGGAATCTGAAATCATATATTAAGTTTATTGGTCTAATACCTGCAGCTGTACCACTATGGCATCCAATCCGTCAGATCTTGGAAGCTAAGCAGGGTCTGACCTGGGTGGTGCCTGGATGGGAGACCACCTGGGAACACCAGGTGCTGTAGGCCTGGGAGAAGGACCCAGCAACCCACTCCGCCCAAAACAGTCTGGCATTGAAAACCCTATGAATAGTAGAGAAGCACTGACAATAGTGTTTCATGTGTTGTATATAGGGTCGCTATGAGTTGGATACCGACTCGACAGCACCTAACAACAACAACAACAACGAGTTGGACATTGACTGGAACCAGGCACCTAACAACAGCAACATTGGTCTGATATGTTGGATAGAAATTTTACTTATGTGTGGTTTGTAACATCATCCCTAGATAATTTGGAAAATATTGTTTCACTGAAATATGCAGATCTTCCAAATACTGATTCTTTTCTACATATATATATATATATAATATTTATATATAATATTAACATATAATATATAATATGTCTGCAGCCGGAGCCCTGTGGCATCTGATTCCGTCAGATCTCGGAAGCTAAGCAGGGTTGGGCCTGGTTAGTACTTAGATGGGAGAACGCCTGGGGACACCAGGTGCTGTAGGATTGGGAGAAGAACCCGGCAACCCACTCCCAAAAATCAATCTGCCATTGAAAACTCTATGAATAGCAGAGAAACACTGACAATAGTGTTTCCCTTGTTGTACATGGGGTCACTATGAGTCAGATACCGACTCAAAGACACCTAACAACAACAACAATATATATATAATATATATATGATATATAATAAATATATCATATATAATGTATATATTTATATATAATATAGTAACAAATATATAAATATAAAAATAATAATATAAATATATGTATATATATTTATATATATAAAAAAACTGACCTCATAGCAAGGTCTTTAAAGACTGGGAAGCTGTTAAGATCACAGCTGCAGATATAAGTTTTGCAAAATTCTACTTTCATGTGAATGTTTGAATATTATTATTGGTAATAAATTAAATCAGTTGTTTTTCTTGAAGTAACAGGACCACACTGCATATTTTAAAGAAAATGTTGCCAGTCCTTAAGCCTGAATAACTGTTTGTTGGCTTTTCTATCAATTAAACCTGGTGTTCTCTGAAATAAGTAGCTGATTCAGCTTGCAACACAAAGAAGCTCACAAGTGCATCTTATTGAGACACAACATTTTGATATGCATAAGTACTTTTATGCTCACCCTTCAATCCTCTACACAACCTATAGGAAGATACAGTCTCAAGGGTGTAATTTAATAAACTTAGTAATTTATCCTGCTTCATCAAGGACCCCTTTTGAGTGAACTTGGCTTTTTTTCTTCTCTTCGAAGGTACAGTTTGGTGTCACTCCTTTGATAAGTGCTTTTGTCCATCACTGCTCTTGTACTATTGGCAGAGAATTCCACACAGAGAAAAAAGTAACATTTTTGTATTGCTATAAAAATACTGGGGGGCTGGGATTTAGCTCAGTGGGTAGAGCGCTGCACTGCAATCTCTGAGGTCCCAAGTTCAATTCCCAGCACCACAAAAATGGGAGAAGGGCCTGGCAATCCACTCCCAAGTCAATCCCGAAACAGTCTGCCATTGAAAACCCTATGAGGGTCGCTATGAGTCGGCTGCCGATTCGACGGCACCTAACAACAACAACAACAACAACATAAAAATACTGGTAGTTTAGACCTTGCAAACCTGGATGCCCTGACAGAATCTCAGGGATCCCCTAAGAGAATCACAGTCCTTAGGCAAGCTTCTGAGCTCCCCTAAAATAGGAATGATAGTAAGAAAGCTGTTTGGAGAATTAAATGAAAGATCACCTACTGTGTAATAATGCATGTACGGCATTTAGGATAATGCCTGTGATAAGACTAGTGTTCCAAGTATTGCTATTAATCGATTGGTATTATGAGGGCATAGCTATCATTTGTACTAGTAGTGATGATAATAATCTTTCATTTCTCTCTACAAACTCACTGCTTTGGCAGATCTCCATCTTAATTAATTGCTTCATTGGTCCCCTTCTGCAGTCTCTTAGCTCCAGCCAGTATCAGCTCACAAGACAATTGGTCAGACCTCTGTTGCAGTTTCATAGTGACCCCTTCCTTCTATTGTGCTGCTACTACTCCCATTAAAAAGCAAGATTTCTACTGCAAGGAGTTCTAGCTATTGTTATTTGACCTGCCCGAGATTCAGTTTACTCATCTGGAAAGTGGGAATAATAATAGTCCTTGTCATTTGAGACTGAGGTAGGAAGATTGTGAGTTTGAGGCCTGAGCTACATAGTGAGTACCTTTAAGACCTTGCACTAAAGTCATTTCTACTTGTTCGACCAATTCCAAAGGACTTGATAGAGTTTACATTTGTCTGTGTTCCAAAGTATCCTCATCTATCTGTGCTATAATAGCAACTGCTCAGGGTAAAATCAGTCATGAACAGTTTATATCCCAAACTGCACTCTGACTTCTTGGGTTCTGTGCCATGTTTTATGCTTCTCAGATCTAAGAACCTTGCAAAGGGCACATCAGTCAGGAGTTCACCGATCAGCTGAATGAATGAATGACATCTTGACTTTTGGGCTTAGAGTTGTTATAAGATCAGAAACCACACCCATAGGGAACTTGTTAATTAGATTATTTGGAGAGCAATAATTTTATGAATATTTATTTAAAGTCTCCTTTTATACTTAGAAAAATTATTTTAAAAATTATTATTTTATTATTTTTTTAGTGGTACTAGAGATTGATCCTAGGACCTTGTGCTAGGCAAACGCTCTACCACTGAGCTACATCCACTACCCTTTCTAAAACAGTTATTTTAAGACAGTGTCTTGCTAAGTTATGCAGGTTGCCCCTGGCCTCAAACCTGCGATCCTCCTACCTCAGCCTCCTAAGTAGTTGGGAGTAGAGGCTTGTGCCACTGCGTCCGGTTTATCAACCCGTTTTACTCATGTTGCAGGAGAGTCTTCCAAAAGAGGAGCTTTCTGCTTCTCCCTCCATACCCCAACAAAGGAAGTGGCAGGCTCCTAGAAGCCAGCATGGGAGCAACGGCTAGAGTTAAGGTGAGTGAACCCCGAGAGGACAGAACTCTGGCCTGCTGTTCTTCATATCACTGTCTTAAGAGTAGTTCATGAGATTTACTTTTTCCTACTGAAAGTTATTCCCTCACTGTTGGTGGTATACGCAAGCAGTGCATCATTGTGCATCTGTTAATATCCTCAGGAGCACGTTAGCTCCAGGAAATTTGCACCTTGTGATGGGGAAAGAAAACTCCCAGCAAGTCCATTTATCATATGATCAGAGTAACTGAAAGGAAATCCCTTTTCAAATGTGAGTTACGAAGCTTTGTAAAATGCTGTTTATCAATGTCTTCTGTGGAAAAGAAGAACAGTAGGATAAGTTTATTACTTAAAGACAGTGCTCTGTTGTGCTTAAGGCCCAATTTTCCACACCTTCTTCTGGAACATACTCTATATGATGATGAATTTTGATGAAAACATTCATTAAGCTAATATAGTTGCTTGCCACCAAATGTTCAGTAGGCATTTGAGTTTGCTTAAATATTAGACTTCTGTGTCAATTTAAACACATCATGGTTAAATGTTTACTATCTAACATATGCAAGGAATATTTTCTTGGAAACTAAACAACTTTGGAAACTGGAAACAATCTTGAACTCCCAACTAGACAAATAAGTTTTAGAATCTTCCCAAGAAGGATAAAAGGGATCAAAGCAGTCAACCATAAATTTGAAATGTTTCACTAAAAAACTGAAATGGAAGGATTCCTACACTTCTTTTTCCTCCCATCAAAATGGTATTTACATGAGGCCACTAACCTTGGCTGAATGGAACAAAATGGCACTTATTTGCATTCACATGAAATAGATAACACAGCTGGGCCCGGTGGCGCACGCCTGTAATCCCAGCAGCTGGGGAGGCAGAGGCAGGAGGGTTGCAAGTTCAAGATCAGAGGCAGTCTGTGTAATTCAGCGAGACCTTGTTTCAAAAAAGTTAAAAAAAAAATGGTCGGGGGGGGGGGTGCAGCTCAGTGGTCTAGCACTTGCAAAGCATGCAAGTGTGAGGCCCTGGGTTCAACCCCCAGTACCACATTAAAAAAAAAATAGATAACACAGGAAATATTTACTTCCCAGTTTTAGGGAGCTAATATAAACCATAGAGAGAGAAACTTCATTGTCTTCAGACTACGTTTTTAAAAAGCTCAGCACTTGGGAAGCTGAGGCAGGAGGATCACTTGAAGAGTTCAAGACCAGCTTGGGTAACACAGTGAGACCCCAAATTAAAAAAAAAAAAAAAAAAATATATATATATAGAAGCTGCTGTGTGGACAAATGACATTCCAGGTTAAACTCCCTAATGCCACTGTGTGGCTCCAGTTGACACTTTTTCAGTACCTGCTTTTCTCCCCCACATCCTATGCGTACTCTGGGGCCTGGTCTTCACTAAATCCTTAACATGGGTAAGTGTTGTAAATCCACAGAAAAAAGACTGGTAGTAGCAGGCAGTTAGCAGAGTTGCAGACACATGGCAGACACCCCAAAACATGCCTAGGTATGAATGAAAACCTGGACACTACCTCCAGGTCAGGGCTGGGATTTAGCTCAGTTGGTGGAGCACAGCTCTGCATTCTCTGAAGTCCCAGGTTCAATTCCCAGCACCGCAAAAATGGGAGAAGAATGTGGCAATCCACTCCCAAAGCAATCCTGAAACAATCAGCCATTGAAAACCCTACAAGGTTGCTATGAGTGGGACACGACTCCACGGCACCTAACAACAAACAACAACCTCCAGGTCATGGTGTCTACTCAGGTCAGAGATGCACATTTGGTCCTGTTCACTTCCTTGGAAACACAAATGAACCAAGCCTTGGGAGGCATGAAGGAGTGTGGAACCACTAAGGGGGGTTTCTAGTTCTTCACTTGTAATTGCTTCCCTCTTCAGCTACCATGCAACGTAACTAGGCCAGCCCCCTGTGAAGGCCACCGCTCCTCTCAGCTTGGGAGGGAGTCTCTTGCCAACTCTGAAGGGACCTTCTCATGAGACTTTCCCATGTCACGCCACTGCTCTGTATTTCCATTTAATTAATTTTCATCAGAGAATTTCAATAAAATTATACTCCATCATGGTGAACACTTAAAATTACATTTGTAGACAATTACATTTACACAAAATTTCAGGTCTAAGTTATTGGTTAAATTCCAATTGAAAAGAGGATACTGAGTAAATTACTTGATCTGATTAAAGACACCTTCATTAAAGACACTACTGGTACTAAAAATATTAAGACTTGAATTATTGATGTCCCCTCCCCCTTTTTTACAGTAGCTAGTCCATTAGTAGGGAAGAAAACGGATCCCTTTTCTCCTTCACTTGGCTGGTAGTAACCTACTGCTGGGGACCCAGGCAAGGGGGTGATGGAGTAAGGTGGTAGTGCACAAAGGTAGAGGATGGGTCAGCGAGTCTGTTGGAGAGGAAGGGTAAGGAGGGGTAGAGACTGGTGGCCTGAGGTAGCAGAGGTCAATGCCTGGGAGAAGCGCGCTGTTTTAGCTTGGCCACTGGGCCACCTCTACCCGAAGCCCGTCGGGCGGCACCAGAGCCGCAGGCCGGCGGGCGCGGGAAGGGCGCTGCAAATCACTTCCGCTCTTGGCCACCAGAGGGCGCGGCCGGAGACAGCGCGGCGGAGCCGGGAGGGAGGAGGGGAGCCGGCTGAGAAGGGTCAGCCGCGGCGGAGGAAGGCGGCGGCAGCAGCGGCGCAGCTCCGCTCCCCGTGCGTCTCCGGTGCCTGAGCCCACCGAGGGTGCGCAGCCTCCACAGCTGAGATGCGGCCGCTCGCCCACCGCGGCCGCCACCTGGCGCTCCACGCGCTGCTGGCGCTCCTCACCTGCTCCGCGGGTAAGTAGCGGGGCGCACGGGCGAGGCGTGGGCTCAGCGAGCGCAGCCACCCTCGCCAGGGTCCGGCTGGTGAGGGAGGCGCCCCGGGGTTCGGTCCTGGCTCGCCGGCGTGCGCTTCCCGTCCCGTCCCCGCCGCGCCGCCCGGGCAGCAGCGCCCTCTTGCGGCGCCCAGGTGGGACCCGGGGCGCGTCCGCCCGGAGCCAGTCGTCCCCGGTCCACGCCGCCGCCCCGGCCCGGCCGGGACTCGCGTCTCCCCGCCTTCTTCCGCTGGGAGCGGGCGGGCGGGCTGGCAGGCGGCCGACGGGCGAGGGCGCAGCGCCCACCCCCACAGGAAACGGGAGGAACTGTGCAACTGCGAGAAACTTTGAAAGAAGACGGGCGGCGTGGTCCCGCCCCCCTGCCTTCCGCCCGCCCAGCGCCCCGCGCGCCCGCCCTGCCCGGACTCGGGCGGAAAGGCGGCTGGCGGACGGCACGCGCCGGGCCGGCGCGCTCCCAGTGTCCACGCGGCTCTTTGCCGCCCTCGCGACATCTCCTGGGCCCCAAGGGTGACCTGCCAACTTCAGCAGCCCTTCCGCGATTCCAGCCGGAGGGGAGGGCAGGGGTACCCGGCTTGGGCCTCCATGTGAGCGGGCGTGGCGCGGGGACGCCCAGGGGAAGTCCTAGATCATCAACGAGAAAATTAAAGAACCCAACTGAAAACAATGCTTACTGGTCTTCTGCTGCCGCGATGCCCATTTCTGTTTTCCTTCAGTTCTCCTCACAAGGGCATTTCACCTCTTTCTAATAAAACAGTGTGATAAAAGTTAAAAAAATTCATTGCAATTGACTTAACATATTTGTTCAAGTTTGAAAACATGGGCAAAAAAAAAAAATTGCTCCCTTTGCAGATTATAATGATACTGTTCTCTAACCCAGACTTGCTTGTGTTTTCAGCCTGTGAAAAGGCAGTAATTTCAGATTTTTAGAAATGACAGAAGTGCGGTTTAGGAAAAGATACAGCATTGTTGCACGCTGCTTTTGTTAGCTCACCTGAAACCTGACAGCCTGTTTTTATTTGGATTTAAGCCCTCGGGATAGGGACCTTGCTTGCTTCTTTTGTAATCCTGGCATTTCTATAGGTGCTCAGTAAGTGTGGGAAAATTGAGTGAGGTTAGTTGGTAATTAATTGTTCCCACTCATGATTAATTTGAAAATATAATTCAAAAAAATTAGGGCACTTTGGAAGGCTGCAGTTGATCATGGGGAACAGTTGAATTTGGCTAGAGATCTTTGGTGGAAGAAAGCTTTGATAGATGGGAGCGCTGGGAGGAGAAGCTGGAGGTTTGGGAAATTGACTAGGTGGCTTCTGGCTACATTGGTGGCTCCTTGCCTGTGAAGTTTGGCAACTAACCAAATGGGTGAGTGGTAGCTGAAATTGGTATTCTGTTTATAGCCCTGCACTTAATACTGTACTGGGCATATAATATTTGTATATAATATATGCAATATATAGACTGAAATGCACATTTGTATTTCTATGTGTATCTCTATTTTAAAAATTGTCCTTATGGGAATATTTGCACTGTCCAAATTTGATAATACACTGAAGGACATTTAGAGTGAACTAAAATGTCAGCACATTTTTAGAGCTGTCTATTAGTCCCGTGAAGTTGTCAGATAAGCACAATAAATAAGACATAAAACCCATTAAAAGGTCCCTATGAGACATTTGGGCTTTGTGAATCGGCTTTCATGGGTTGGCACAGACAGGAGCCTGTACTCTCTGAGGTCTGGTGTAAATCATGAATAGGCTTTATTGGGCTCTGGTTTGATGTTGTGGGGGCACTGAGGTGTATAAAGATTTGGTCCCCACTCAAGGAATTCTTAGAATTTTGCTGAAAGTGAAAAATATGACAGGAATTCTGATGCATGTGAACAATCCTGACAACCTATAAATACTTTACATATTCCTTTGTAAGACTGGTCTGACCATGGGTAGTTTCTCCACAAATTATAGCATGTTTAAGTCTTTTGAGAAAAGTCAACATAGAAAATTTGTTTTAATTAATTAATTGATTAATTAAGTAGTTTTTGCAGTATTTGAGAGTTGAACCCACCACCTTACTTTACCACTGGGCTGCATTTCCAGCCTACTTTTTATTTTTCAGTTTGAGTTAGGTTCTCTAAGTTATACAGGCTGCCTCTGACCTTGAACTCATGATACTCCTGCCTCTGCCTTCCGAGTTGCTGGGATTATAGGTGTGTGCCACTATCCCTGGCTTAGAAAATTTATTTTAAACTCAGGTACACACACAGATAGAATTTATTGCAACTCCAGTTCTAAAGTTTGGCACCAGTTTCCAAAACAGATTTTCAAGAGCCTCTTGGCCACTATTTATTAGTTGTATGGCTTTTAGTGGCGTTGAACTTCAGTCTTGTGTAAAACCATAGGCATGGACTACATAGGGTCTTGGAAACTTTTCTGTCTAATACAGTTTTGTCATACTAATTCCATTATAACAGAGGCTACTCACTGCTTACCCTGGTAATCCTTTTCTCCCTTTTCCTGACTAACAGAATTTATTGGGATTATATATGGGTTGGGAAGGTGAGTGGAGGAATGGTGACGGACGTGACAACATGCAACATTTCTCAGTGGCCCTTGTAAATAGTTGTGGCCAGTGAGGTATCTGTAGAAGTTATTGGGTGGAGCTCTTTGGAAAGTTCATTCAAAGTGGCTGATGTAGCTGAGATACAGGCCTTTTATCTTGTATCATCCTTCTTTTCATTGGCTATTTTGTGAATCTGATGGCTAGAACTGTGGAGGCCATATTAGGGCTATGAGTTGACCTTGCAGATGGAAGCCAGTATTAAGGATGATAGAGCAGAAAGACAGAAACAGCCTGGGTAGCAGATGGATGCTGAGCACCATGCCAGCCTTGTCTGTCACCTATTTCTAACTTCGCATTGCATGAGATTGTATGCAGCCAAACCTAATCCTAATTTATTCCTCTGTGAAGAAGCTGATTGAACTAACGGTAAAATAATAGGTATTAGCTTTTATCTTCCACATCCCTGTCTCCTCCCTGTGTGAGCCAAGATTGTATTTCTTAGCGCCTGCCAAAATTAGGGATGATTTGTGTTCTGAGCCAAGTTTTGCTCACATTTCTTTCATTGCAGTGAGTCAGAAATTTTAAGACAGCAAGAGTCAGACCTAATTCCATGTTGTTTTGTGCCTTTTGATTTTTTTGCATTCTCTCTTGCTTTCTTAAACTGTGCAGATAACTGGCACTGCTTTTAATCTTGGTCTGGGAGTTAGCTCAATTGGTAGAGTGATGCCGTGCAGTCTCTGAGGTCCTGGGTTTGATTCCCAGCACTGCAAAAAATGGGAGAAGGATATGGCAATCCACTCCTGAGGCAATCTCAAAACAATAAGCCATTGAAAACCCTGTGAGGGTTGCTATGAGTCAGACACAACTCGATGGCACCTAGTAAGCTTTTAATCTTCTGGATAGATTCTTTGTCATCCAAGACCCCAAATTGTCATAGCTCCCTCCCCTTGATTATGGACTTGACCCTAGGGTGTTTGCCTGTACTCCATAGTCATGCTGGGGGGTAGGAGGGAGCATCTGCTCCAAATGGGGGCATGAGGTGCAGAGGAGATGTTTCTTCCCTTTTATTAACTTCCTCAGAAGAAAACATTGGGCCCAGCGATCAAGCAAATCCTAATAATTGGTCTCACTTGGATCACTGAAGGCCAGGATTTGTGCTTCTTATTAGCCACTTTATAAAGTAAGTAAGAAAACATAAGCCTGCAGCCGTAGCACTGTGGTGTCTGATCTTGTCAGATCTCAGAAGCTAAGCAGGGTTGTTGTTGTTGTTGTTAGGTGCCGTCAAGTCGGTATCCGACTCATAGCGACCCTCATAGGGTTTTCAATGGCTGAGTGCTTCGGGATTGCCTTGGGAGTGGATTGCCAGGTTGCCAGGCCCTTCTCCCATTTTTGTGGTGCTGGGAATTGAACTCGGGGCCTCACAGACTGCAGCGCAGCGCTCTACCCACTGAGCTAAATCCCAGCCCCAAAGCAGGGTAGGGCCTGGTTAGTACTTGGATGGGAGACTGCCTGGGAACACCAGATTCTGTAGGCTTGGGAGAAGGACCTGGCAACTCACTTCCAAAAAACAATCTTCCTTTGAAAACCCTATGAATAGCAGAGAAGCACTGACAATAGTGTTTCACCTGTTGTACGTAGGGTCGCTATGAATTGGACACCAACTTGACGGCACCTAACAACAACAACACAACGACAACAACAACAAGGAAGCAAGCAAGTATAATTTCTGGGCATAAAGGTACTGGTTATGGGGAATTTGCAAATGCTTCTTTTGTTGGCATTATATGTAATCCATCCTTGGCATTGTACAGATTCCTGCCTAAGAAAAATATACGAAGTCACCACAGATTAGCCCCATCTTTCCCCTGATAAAGGAAAAGCTGTAGTGAGTGTCAGGAATTTGCTGCATCCATTATTGATCCCTCTTATTACCATGATTTTAAAGCTCTATTCACTAAAGCACTCCCAAAGAAACCCCATTCAGTGTATGGGCCCATTTAAATTGCTATTGTTGTTGTTGTTAGGTGCTGTTGAGTTTGTGTCCGATTCATAGCAATCCTACGCACAACAGGTGAAACACTATTGTCAATGCTTCTCTGTTATTCATAGGGTTTTCATTGTCAGGTTGTGTATTGGGAGTGGGTTGCCATCCTTCTCCCAAGCCTACGGCACCTGGTAATCCCGGGCGGATACAGAAACCAGTTATCTTGAGGAAGAAAAAACACACCAGTGAAGATCAGAGCTTGATGGTGAAGGAATCAGGTGGAACAAGGTCATAGAACCAGGGAATTTGAGAGAGGATGCAGACCAGGTGATAGATTTAAGAGCTGTCATGGGGCAGTACATGATTTGACTGCTATGTTACAAAGCTCACTCTGGTTGTCCTGTGGCAAGGATTGGAAAGGCAAGGGTGGACATAGGAACAGTGAGAAGTCTGCTGGAGTGAACTAGTAGGAAGATGCTTACGAGTCTTTAAGACTCAGTGCATGGCTGGCTACCGTGGGCTGAGAAAGGGTGGGACAAGAAGGAGTCATGAATTTGGTGTGCTGTTTTCTGACTTGGACACTAATGAAGAAGGACCAGATTTGAAATAATGTTTTGATTGTGGTTAAATATGCATTGTAAAATTTATTAAGTGTAATAAATCTGATGTATACAGTTCTGTGACTTAATTTTAGAAAGCGGTGAGGCAGATGAATTCTGGACAAGTTGAGTTTAGGGGGCATGTGAGATGTCAGGTTCTGTGTCTGGTCAGCAGTTAGAAATTTAGGTTTGGCCAAGCATGGTGGTGCACACCTGTAATCACAGCATTTAGCAGGCTGAGGCAGGACAGTTGTGAATTTGAGGCCAGTCTGGGCTATATAGCAAGAGCCTATCTCAAAAAAATAAAGAGAAGGATAAGAAGAAGAAAAAATGGTTTAGTTCTGGAGCTCAGAAAGGTCCAGCTGGGGGGTACTTGGGGGTCATTGCAGTAGGGTGGCCATAGAGTAGGGTTTTTTTATTTTTTACTTATTTATTTTTTAAGGAAGAGAACCTTAATTGACAAAATAAATTCATTTAAGCTTTTACTCAGAATGTACGATTACCATCAATTTGGTAAGAATTGAGGGAGAAAATGGTTATGATCTGCGTGACTGAAGCTGTGCGCTTAGACCAAAAATAAATAAATAAATAAATAAATAAGAATTTAAGTCTCATCTTTAAATTTGATTTGCACATATCTCAAGTATGGCAGTGCCATTTTCTCCTATGGATATGACTTATCTTCAGTCCTAATAGAATATGTTGTAAATCTGAAAAGGTAATATATTTTAGTTTACGTTATTGCTTCCTGTAAGATGATCAAGGCTTTTTTTTTAATCCATCACATTGAATTTATCTTCTCCAGATCCTTGAGCATGGTTATGGAGGAGCTTATACTTTGTTTATGAAATGAAGTAAAGGAAGGTAACTGGGCAAGGCCTGTTGTGAAAACAGCTCCATTCAATTCCCTTGGGTTCCTGCGTTGCTGTCCATCCTGTTGTGTGTTAGCCTTTCACACATGTGAGAATCATCTCAGTGTCTTACAGAAGCCTCTGTTTGTTAAAATGCAGATCCCTAATATTTTAGGCTATTCATGTGCTATAACAAATTACTTGAGGCTGAGAGAAAGAAAAAAGGTATGTGGAGACTGAAAAGTCCAACCTTGGGCAGCCACATCTAGCAAGTGCCTCATGCTGTGCCATTATATGGCAGATGGCGTCACATGGGGGTGGCATCCCATGGCAGGAGTGCATATAGGAGAGGCAAGCATGTGCATGTGGAAGACACCAAACATGTGGGGGTGCCTTTCTTTATTACTGTCTGCCCCAATGTAACTAATCCAATCCCTTGAGACCTAACTCACTCCTGAGAGGGGAACATTAATCTCTTGTGAGGTTGGTGCTCCCAAAACCTAGACATCTCTCACTAGACTTCCCCTCTTAAAGGTCCCACTGCTTTTCAACACTGCCACCCTGGGGACCAAACCATATTTAGATCATGGCACCTGGGTTCCAGCTCCAGATTTTCTCATTCAGAAGATCTGAGATGAGATCTTTGAATGTGTACTTTTAACAAGGACCTCCGGTGAATTCCCTGTGGAGCCATGTGTGGGAGCTCTGCCTGGACCATCCATAGCTCAGGTAAAAACTAGGATTGTTACTGGGTGATTTTTATGAACACCAGTAGAATGTAAAAGTGGCTCATGGTTACTTTGCCTTTCAAATGAAAGGAGTTGCTGTGGAGAGAGCAAAGTATGGAATTGAGGCGTAACACTCATCAGTCAGGTGTTTTGTCATCTTAGAAAGGAAATAGAAGTCCCAGAAGGCAAACCAAGAAGTCTTTCTCTGGCTCCAACATCATTTGACAGATTTTCAAATCCTAATGAAGGGACCCTAGTTTGTGGAGCATGAGTTTAAAGAACTAGAGCAGTGAGTTATTATAGTAGAGGCTTTTGGACCAAGCACAAAGAAGTTCCTGAAGGCTTAGAATGTTTCATCTGGTATATTGCATGGGTTGAGAGGTACTGGCAGAGGGGCTTTTAAAAATTTATGAGCTATGGCACATACCTGCAATCCCAGAGACTTGGGAGGCTGAGGATGGAGGATTACAAGTTCAAGGCCAGAAGCAGCCTGTGCAACTTAGCAGGACCTTGTCTCAAGACCCTATCTCAGGATCAGAAAAATAGGAGAGGTATTGAGGGTGCAGATCAGTGGTAGAGCACTTCCCTAGCATGTGTGATGCCCTGGGTTCAACCCCCAGCACAACAAAAGAGAAAAAAATCTACTTTTTGTAATAGATAAAATGCTCAACAGTTAGTATACATTGTATTTTTGTAGTCTGCTGACAGTTAACATTAAATAGTATGATTGCAATTTAAAGGAATTGTACAGAGCTAATTTCCTTACATTGGAATATTTGCTCTGTGTTCCTCCTCAGTATGTTTTGGAGTAGCCTGTTGGACCAGGGAATTTTCTGACTATACCTGTGACTCAGGCTATGCAATGTATTTGTGAGGATGGGATTTTGAATATCTTCCTCCAAACTGTGTTTGAGTTGGAGTTTTCTGGTTTTTTATTCTGAGTATTTTGTTTAAATGAGGTATGACTCAAACAAGCAAATGATCTTTTTCTTCCTAAATATCTGTGGTTATTTCCCTTTGTAAAAATCCTACTTACTACCCATCTTGTAAGCACATTTACCCTCTGGTTCACAGCATGTTTAGTCCTGGCAAACTTTGCTATCAAATGAAGAAAAACCTGTGTTTCAAACTCCATTTTTCCACTGACTTCTTTGATACAACAGGAGATGAGTTTTAGATGGAGCAAGGTCAAGTATGAGTCGGTTGTGTGCTCAAAGGAGGAATATCCTGTACATTCTCACTGCCATGCCCATGGGGGGGCCTGGCCTCCAGCCCTCATTACTCCTTCTAGCTGACTCATCCACTTTGTGAATGCTGTAGAACCCATGGAACTGGGGAAATAAGGGGCTCCCTAATCTTAAATATTGTCCCACCTTCCACTTGTTGTGGTAGCAGAAATGTGCTGAAGTCTTCCCCAGCTTAGCACATCTCTTTTTCTCAGAGTCTGCTGTTTGTGACATGAGCCAAAGGTTCTGCGGCTTTTACTGTAGTCCAGATGGTGTTCTGAACCTGAACATACATTGACATGTTGAATTTTTGTTTCATTTCCCCCTCTACAGGAAAACAGCAGGCTCAGAGAGGTTGCTTAACTGCCTTGTAGGAGAGCCTGGGTTTGAACCCAGGTGGTCTAAGTCTAGGCTCTTTGTTTTGACCTTGTACTCCAGGACTTCTTGGTGTCAAGCAGGGCCTGGGACTTACCTCTCCCCTACTGTAACATCTCTCTCTTGTGAGTGCAGCTTTAAGGACACAGCTCCTTGTTTGGTGTCATCGAGTTGGGTCTGCCACATCCTTCTCCCACTTATGTGGTGTTGGGGATCGAACCTGAGTCCTTAGAGAGTGTGGAGCAGTGCTCTACCCAGTGAGCTGAACGCCAGCCCCATGAAACAGCTGCATTCCCTCCTGCTTCTCTCTTTGCTGGGCCATTCCTTTGTGTCTCCTTTATAGTTTTGTCCCTGCAGTCTTTCCCTCCCTAATGCCCCATATACTGGCCCTCAGTGGTCACGTCCAGTCTTGTGGCTTCAGTCCCCTTGCACTGTGGACACACGGAGCATTGAGACCTCTTGTCTCACACCTGCACACCAGGAGAGCAGCATTTCCACTCGAATGTCCTCACGGGTATGGGGAGCCCGACTGCTTTCCCACGTGCTTTCCCATACACCTGCTCACCTCGTGGCTGGAATGGCTCCCCAACAAAACCCAAAAGCAAGTGGAAGCCCCTTAACTCCTCTCCTTTCTGCCCCTCCTGATGCAGGATAGAAAGACAGAAAACTTGGGGGGCGTGGGAAGGAATGGGCTTTTCACCATGGTACCCGGTCTGAGTCTTATCTGCCGAGAATTCCAGCTCAACGAAAAAGAAAAGCTGCTGTGAGAACTGCCTGCAGAGAAACCAGTGCTTCCCTGAAAACCTCATCACGCCAGATTATGGACTATAATTAAAGTTAACAGATTTAGGTAATTTCCTTAAGACTGGATACAATAGGAATTTCCTTGACTATCTCAATCTAGGCATTTTAACCATGTTCCTTTTCTAACCTGTAAATCTATACCAGACACCTGCTGGGACCCTGTTGAGCAGTATAACTTAAAAGCTCAAGTCATCCATATACCCGTGGTGATGTCACCCAGGGGCTCCTCTCAATCTAGATGCCCACTCTTGCTCTGAAATGTGTACTATCTCTTTACCTGATAAACTCAAAACTCTGCTTCACTTCTCTGTTTCATAAACTGAAAACTCTGCTTTACTTTTCTGTTTCATCCTGAAATTCTTTTCAGCGACCAAGACAAGGAACCTGCATCTCCACTGAGTAGAGGTCCTGAGAAAGGGAACTCCTCAGGGCAAGCAGTAATGTTGGGGTACAGCACCCCTAAACCTGATGAAACTCCCACCTGGAAAGCCTGCCTGAAAAGCCTTTTCCTCCTTTTGCCTCACAGCCCCATGCCCGGCCACCTCCCCCACCTCAATTCAGGCTCAGCTCTATCCTTGCCTGATGCCAGTAGCCTCCTAGCGGGCATGTTTGGGCCCTATTTTGTCCCCACTCCCAGCGGCTCCACCCACTACCTCCCAAAATCTGTGTAAGGCACAGCCCAATATGGCCTTCAGCTCCAGACTCCTGGGCTGTGTGTCTCTTCCGGGCCCTTGTATTTTACCTAAAGTTCCTGATGCCTCTAGCAGGCATGGAGTCTGCTCCCAGCACAGCTTCCTGGCCTCCAGCCTCCCCTTCTTTCTGCCTTCTTCCCTGGGGAGATGCCCTCCCCTCAGACTCCCTAGTGACTCTATTAGAGTGCTGCTTCTTCCCGGGTTGTTGACTGACTGGCTCTCCCATTAGCCCCGACGCTCCTGGGGAGCTGCTTGTTCATCTTCAACATAATGTGTGGCACACTGCAGACACAGTGACTCTTATCTGTTGAACAAATGAAAATATGAGTGAGTAATGATAATGACAATAGCTACCAACACCTGCAGGACTTAGCTCATGCCAGGCCCTGTCCTAAACACTTACTGAGCTGTTTGATGATCTTTAGCCCAGCTGTGGAAGGTCAGAATCTTTCCCTGTTGCTGGGCCACACGTATTTACTCCAGTCCTTCAGCTGTGGATTACCTTCAAAGCATGTGATTGGCAAGAAGCACACAGGCCTGGGGCTGTACATCCTGGAGCTTACGCCCTCCTGGGGCCCTGGAATTAAACTTGGAAAGCTCCAGGGAGGGGCAGCCCCTGGCATCCAGAGCTGCCGTTTGTAAATAGGTCACAAGAAAGAAAACTAAGCCCTAAATTTCCTCTTATAATGAGTTAGAAGAAAATACCTGTGTGGTGCCTTAGTCAGAGTCTGATCTTTGGATGTGTCCCTGGGAGCCTTGTTCCGGGTGGCAGAGCCACGGCATCAGGCTTTCTCTCTTCCTCCTGGCTTTTGTGCTGGGCATGCAACCAACTAGGCACTGTCCTGATAGTCATCATTGTCAGCATCATCATTGTCCTGGTGATCAGCATGACCTTAGGATCTCACTGTATAGCCCAGGCTGGCCTTGAACTCATGATCTTCCTGCATCATCTCCCGAGTCTTAGGATTCCAGGTGGGTGCCATCACCCCCAGCTTTTTATCCATGCCAACCCAGGTATTCACACCTGTATGCCTCATCTTGTTATTCCCACAGTGTCCCTCTGTGGTGGGGTTGTTTGGGGCCTTAGTGGGTTTTATTTTTGCTTATTTCTTGAATTTTTTTTTGTTTGTTTGTTTCTATGATAGATGTTCCAGGAGAGTTTGGGAAGACAAATCAGGAGCCTGGGAGCAAAACTGAGTCAGGAATTAGGAGACACAATTATCTTCCTTGCGTGGAGACAGGGTTATTTGCCCCTCACAGGAGCCAGAAAAGACAGCTGATTGGTGTTGCTTAAATGCACTGCAATTAACTCCTTGTGTTTTCCTGCACTCTGGGACTTAGGGTAGCCAATACATCTTAGTCCCAGGTTAGTTGTAAAATCTTGATTTATTTCTCCATATAGGTAAGCTAACACATTCATTGGGTTGAAATATTTAAAGTTATCATGAAAAAGGTCTGATTTCTATTGCCTGTCCGTATTTACACTTTAAATGTAGTTCCCTGTCTCAATTCCCCAGAATTCATGTTGAAAATAGGAAAGAGAAAATTACTTTTAAACAGCAGTTTGGCATATAAAGGCATGATTTACCTTGGAATATTTCTTCAACTGCATATTAAGGCACTAAGGCCAAGTTTTCAAGAATATTTTTTGCTGCTGAATCTGGAAACCAAACAGTAAACATTGAGCCCTGGGTGGTTATTCCTGGGTGCTCCTTTGCTTGGAAGGGTATGGATTGGTGGTGCTTTTTTCTTCCTCCCTCCATTTCTTTTTTTCTTTAATTTGCTAGCCTGAGGCCATGGTGTTAAGTTTGCAGTGTGGATTGGTGGTTGGTGGTATCTCTCTCTCTCTCTCTCTCTCTTTCTTTCTCTCTCTCTCTCTCTCTCTCTCTCTCTCAGCAATTGGCAGTTATGCACATGAAGAATATATTTCATGCAGACATGATGCTACCAATTCAGTCTGGGTGGCAACTTATAGAATGAGTTGTTGTTAGGTGCCCTTGAGTTGGGTCTGACTCATAGTGACCCTTTGTACAACAGCAAAAAAATACTCCCTGACACTATGCCATGCTCGGCACTGCTTCTCTTCTAGTCATAATGTTTTCAGTGGCTGATTGTTTCAGGAGTGGGCTGACAGGTCCTTCTCCCAAGCCTACAGCATGTGGTATTCCTAGGTGATCTCCCATCCAATGACTAGCCAGGCAGACCCTGCTTAGCTTCTGAGATCAGACAGGATTGGGCGCCAGGGTGAGATGGGATGACAGCGATATAGAAATATAGTATATTCTGTAGTTCCCAAGCTTCATAATCTTACACTGTGATTTATACAGCATCCCTTTACATTTTATATATCCCATGTTGCTCACTTGATTAGCATACCTTAAATATACAGTGCTTCAGAATACAGAAATTCGAAAAACAGAAAAAAGAAAACTAAGTACAATGATTTATCCCACTTTAGGAAAATGAAAACATTCATGTATAAAACCAATTTAAGGTAAATAAAAAACTTTAAGGCTTACATACTTAGTAGCTATACAAAAATTGTTTTTGTATAAACATTGAAACCTTGTAAAATTAATCTTCTTGTTAGAATTGTTGACGTTGATGGGCAATTTCTTATCTCACTTGCTAATTTTTCTCACTTTCCTTATCTATTTGCAGCATGACTCTTTCATCTCCATGAAACTGGGGCTTTGTTGGTTGAAATCTGCAAATAATTCATTATTTTAAGATTAGATTTAGTGGCATAGCATACTCCATGCTTTCATAATACATTTGGTTCCTTGATGATTTCTTTGGTTTAAATTATGAAAATATAAAGATAAAACCAACTGGTATTTTTAAACAATATTCTCCTAATGGGGATTATCTTGCCATATGATTTATTCTTGTGATGGAAAGCAACTGGTGCATTTCTTATGTCTTATCTATCAGGAGAAAAAGGAGTTTTAAATTTTATAGCAGAGTGATGAGGAGACATGAGAGTCTTTTTTTTTTTTTTTAAAGCATTTTTAAAATTCCGGATCTGTATAGTTTTGGGTAGGGCTAGACCCCAGTTAACAGGTAGCTTAGCTGAATCTTGTCTGAATGAAGGAATAGTGTCTTGGTTTCAACCAACAGGATTTGTGGCATTCTAGTGATATATTAGCCTGCAGCCGTAGCACTGTGGCATCGGATACCATCAGATCTCAGAAGTTAAACAGGGTCAGATCTGGTTAGTTAGTACTTGGATGAGAGACTGCCAGGGAACACCAGATACTGTAGGCTTGGGAGAAGGACCTGGCAACCCACTCCCAAAAATCAATCTGCCATTAAACACCCTATGAACAGCAGAGAAGCACTGACAATAGTGTTTCACCTGTTGTACGTAGGGTCATTATGAGTTGGATACTGACTCGATGGCATCTAACAACAACAAAATGATATATGTATTGGCAATATCTTCCTTCTGCATAATTCCTATAGTCACATTGGCAAATGATATTAGCTGGTTACTTATGAAAGTCTATATACATTAGTACTTTTCAGAACCGGTACAGACAGAATAGGCACTTTCCTGCACTTTCTCAGGGCAGGAGGCTTTTGTGTTGACACACCCTTCCTAGTTAGAGCCATCTGGACTTCCAGACAAGTCAAGGGAAAGCAAACACTGGGTGTTAGATGAGGTACTGAACCCATTAAATTGAGAAAGTTGTTTTACTTGATAAAAGACTGTCCATGTTTGGAATAAGAATTGATTTGAATGGGGGAGATGGATTTTTGAATCAAAATCATTAGCTTGACCTCAGTTTTTATATCCCACAAGTTCTCAGAATGGTTTTTTTTGGGGGGGGGAGAATTCTGTAGTGCCAAGTAATGTTACATGTTGTGACCTAGGTGATGTTTGTTTGTTTATTGAACGTAGGGCCTTGTATATGCAAAGCACGTGTTCTACCACTGAGCTCTACTCCTGGTCCATTATGTTTGTTAAATAATTTTATAAGGGGGTGTAGAGTTGAGGATTTACTTTTTTAGGGGAGGTAGTCTCAGGGATGCCTTCTATACTCTCTGCTCTTATCTACATTCCACATACAGAGGTTCCTTTGGCCTGCACTGCAATTTCACCCTGCCTTTTGAAATGTCATTCTGGAAATGGAAATGATTAAACCATGTTAGTCATTTGCTTTTTGTGTGAGTATGTTTTAGATTATTTCCTTTGAGCAAATGTTAATAGAGAATTTGAAGCAATGGATGTCTGGGGGTGTGAGGGGGGGCAAGGATTAGACAGAGGGCTCCAGATGGATGGGGTTGTCTCCTGTGTTTGAATGGGGTCTCTTGTCACCCAGGGCGCCTTCCCACTGACCCTCCTTGTACTGTATTATTGTTCCATGGCAGCTTTTCCAGCCCTTTAGTGCCCATTTCCTCCTTCAATGCTAACTGGAGGACAGGACCCCTTTGTAATGCTTTCCTCTTGGGTCTTTAGGAGAAATGCACCTTTCATCTGTTTTGTTCATTAACTTTCCTGAGTGCTTGGCTTCTCATTCTGCTTTATATTTTCAAAGTGTTATAGCCATGTTGTTATGGTTATTGTTTCTAATGCCCAGCCTAAATTTATCTCTGGGAGATCCTTGTCTATGTATAGGTTCTGATGCAAAACATTCATTCTGAATGGGGAATGATTTCAGTCAGGGCCCTGTAAACTCCCTGCTCACCGAGAGCAGCATCTGCACAGTGCTTCTAACCCTCCACCCCCTAAGAACAAGCTTTCTCCAAATTTAGTACTGTTGCCTGCCAGGCTTTGGCGGGGATGGGGAGGGTGGGAATTTGTACCTCCCTCTGGATTCTCAGGAATTTTCCTTTGTTGAAGAAGGCACCCAAATCAAGGTTTTGAAGAAATATTTGGTATACACCTTTTTTTCGTTGGTTGTATCTATAGACACAAATGGTATACAGAGATTTTAATTTCTTTGATGTAGTGTTTCCTTTGCTTAGTAGCCCAAGCATGTGAGCTTCGCATTGGTGAATAATTTTAGGTCTGGGATGCAGAAAGCCAGCAGCAATGCAGCTGCTTAAAAATGAGCAAAATGTATCTTGTTAAAGTATCTCCTTTTTTGTCATTGTAAGCCAAACTGTTGAATGTGAGAATGAACCTAAATTGCTAATTTTAATGTAAATATGTTCCTTTTTTTTCCTCCCTAGCTTATGCTTTGCTCTCTGAAGATACAAAGAAAGAGGTCAAGCAATCTCAGGTACCAATTCTAATGATCTCATCTATTCTTCCCTGTGACATTCTTTTGTATTGAAAGGGAACTGTAAATATTTCATCCTTCCATAGTTAATGTACTTCTTTCTTTTTTCTTTGTTTTTTTTTCTTATGTGAATTAACATAATTTGGTCAACATAAATTTTGAAGTCCTAAAACAGCAATCTATAGATTTACTTGAAAAAAAAAACCAAAACAAAACCCTTTAATAGTTAAAGCAGATCCATTAGATTTTCAAAGTCACTTTAAGAAAAAAAAGTGTTTTGACGTGGAGGTAGACATTTTAGAAGTCTGGTTGGTGTGTTAACCTTTTTTTTGGTAGCTGTGGCAAAGTACCTGACATAAACAACTTAAGGGATAGCCATGTGCTGTAGCGCACACCTGTAATCCCAGCTACTTGGGAGGCGGCGGCAGGAGCATTCGAGGCCAGAGGCAGCCTGGGTGAGATCCTGTCTTAAAATGAAAAATAAAAAAGGGGCTGTGGGTGCAGCTCAGTGGTGGAGCACTTGCCTAGCATGTGTGAGGCCCTGGGTCTAATTCCCTCAGTACTAAGAAAAAGAAAGGAAGGAAGAAAGGAAAAACAATTTAAGGAAGGATTTATTTTGGCTCACGGTTTCTGAGGTTTCAGTCCATCATGGGCAGGGAGGGCATTGTGGAGCTGAGCAGCTCACATTGTAGGTAGCCAGGAAGCGGGGGTCAGGGTGTTAGGGGGAATGCTTCCACTCCTGTCTTTCCCTTTTATCCTTTTATTCCATCTGGGTTCCCAGCCACTGGGATGGGGCCACCCTTAGTTAATCCTCTCTGGAAACACTCTCACAGAGGTCTGCTTTACCAGTCTCCTAAGCACTTCTCAATCCAATAAAGCCAACAGTCAATATTAACCATTACACCTGGATGCCATAGTTTTCTCCAGTCTTACCATATCCTAACCTTGGGCTTGATTTTCCCAGTCTGTGAAACCATTTTGCTATGTCACTGGGGTGTCAACAGCCTGATTACTGTCATTTTGAAGGTGGTGCCCTGTGGGAGGAAATCCTAGAGACGAAATGGGAGACCCCAAAAGTCTTGTCTCCCAACCTGCCAGATCCCTTGTATGCCCAGAACCAGAAACCAGGCCTGGGGGACAGGGGAAGAGGGGACAGCACTTTCCTAAATCTTAGAGCTGCTGCTTTTTGATCATTGGTTGCATTCAATAACTTGATGTAATTTTTTTTACCATTTGGGTTTTGGAAGGGATCAGTTAATATGTGAGAAAAAACCAGTATTTCCAAGTATGGCTTGTTTTTTGCCATGTTAATTAAGGCTCCATCGAGTATATTTTTTACCCCATAATTGGTGTAAAAGTATTTTTAATAGGATTTCCTTTATCAACAGAGTATTATTAGCTCTGACTGTATTGTACGATTCCTCCACAGGGAAAATGAAAATAATACTTTCTTATAATTTTAGGATTCTTTATAGTTAATAAAGCCTTTTTACACATTTCATTTAATTTGATCTCAGTGATGCTGTTAATGCCAAGAAAAGTAGATATTCCCAGTTATAATGGGAAATTTGGTCTTAGGGAAGTTAAACAATTTTACCAAGGTCACAGTTAAAGTTCAGGTTTTCTGAGTCCTTGCATTTTCGTTGTGTACTGTGTTGTTGTTAAATAGTCTTCTGTGTTATAATGTGTGTGTTGGATGACAGTAAGGATTATTTACAATGAATTTAAGATGCTCCCTCAGGGTTATTAAGAGAGAATTAGAATTTTGTTTAATGAATTTAGAAGTTATAGTACATACTCGCAAGTATGAGGGCTGAGATTTAGCTCAGTTGGTAGAGTGCTTCCACTGTGCAGTCTGAGTCCCTGGGTTCAATCCTCAGCACCACAAAAATGGGAGAAGGACCTGGGGGCAGCCACTCCTGAAACAATCCCAAAGCAATTGTTGTTGTTGTTAGGTGCCATCGATCCAACTCATAGCAACCCCCAGGGTTTTCAATGGATGACTGTTTCGGAATTGCCTCTGCAGTGGATTGCCACATCCTTCTCCCATTTTTGCGGTGCTGGGAATCAAATTCAGGACCTCAGAGACTGCAGAGTGGCACTCTACCAACTGAGCTAAATCTCTGCCCCCAAAACAATTTGCCATAGAAAACCCTGTGAATAGCCCAGAAGCACTGACATAGTGCATGGTGTGGCACAATGTTGGAGATTATTTCGTTCTGTTGTACATAGGGTCACTATGAGTTAGACTTGACTCCATGGCACCTAACAACAACTTTCAAGTATAAGTTTTAGCTAATTTTTTCTAATCAGAGGCTATGTATTTGCTTTAAGTGCATATATAATTATAGGTAGAGGTAGAGTGCTACATCTTAGAGCCATTTTTCACACATAGGTATTAATATACTTGAAAAAGGTCATCCATTGTTTGTATGCATAGACCCTACAGCCCAAAGCGCTGTTGATGCCATGAGGAAAGGCAATGTTAACACATCTGCTATGCAATCAATATACCTAAGACTGGGAGATGGAGAGGAATCAGTGTGTCCAAGGTTATTCAGAATGTGTAGTTGAACCCAGAGATAGAATTTAAAGCTCTAAAAAATGACCATGTTAGTTTTCAGCTGTGATTAATTCATCTTCCAGGCAGAATTGACCAGGATTGATCCTGCTATTGTTGTCTGAGAGCAGCTGCCTCCTGCCTGTCTCTCCTCCTATTTGCCTTGGTTAAGGACCCATGTACAGCTTTCTGCCCAGCACAGGCCAGCTCAAGTCAGGACTGGGTTCCTGACCCCAGAGAGTGTGCAAATTCGTTGATTGGCCTGGGTCTGGCTCCCTAGCAAAGCTCCTGAGTGCTGCTGGTGCCCTGATGTGATGCCTGTGGCTTCACCTTTGGGCTTGGCTCTTCTTCCAGGTCTCTGTGTGTGGCACTGTCCTGGCTTCTGGATCTAGGACAGCTTTCATGGGAGCCTGCCCGTTCAGGAGTATAGTCAGGCCATTGGCACTGTCTCAGCCACAGCCAGGTACCTGCCTTCAGACTGCAGTGTAGCCTTGTTGCCTGTGCAGCCTTGTTTCATTGCATCCTGTATGGCATAAGGTTAGTGCTGGACACTGGAGACAAAATGCCATAGTTCATCTCTTCACCACTGGCCAGCTGTGGGACTTAGCCTTGCTGAGCCCAGGCTTCCTCTGCTAACTCAAAACAGTGCCATGTCCTAATTAACTGCTTCCCTGATAACAAGGAATATCTTACACAGCCTTTCAAGAGGTTGCATAAAGCCATCTGTTCCACCTAACCAAATCAAAGCAGTACGTCTTACTGCTTTCATCAGTTCAATTTCTATGGTAATAGTTAACTTCATATGAAGGCATTGACAATGATGATAAGAAGAGTAGGAGTCAATGATTACTAAGTGTTTCCTTTGTGTAGACACTGTGTTCAGCATCTTATGTTATTTGTTTTACACCACAACCCCATGCTGTGGGTCTTATCATTATTATTTCTGTTGTAGAGATAAGAAACTGAGACCTGAGCTAGTAAGTGGCAGAGGCAGAATGAGAACACAGAACCAGTTTCTAGCTGAGTGCACCGATGATAACCTATCTCGTGTAATTTATTCAAAATCTAGAGAGTGGTGCTGGTGGCTAGGTGGAAGGTGACATCTTAGTTCTTTCCTCATCAAAGATTTCACATCAAATTTTTTTGAGTGTATTCTCTCTTCTTGTTGTAAAGAACTTACAAACTAAGCATTACATATTTAGATTGCAGATGTCCAAATCTATTGTGGCTTAAAAAATAAAATCCTTATAAGAGAGTCACTTGGATATATCTTTTCCTGGCTAGGGTGGGTGCTGTGGATGGGGCAGATGCATTAATAACAAGTCTCTTTCCTATCTGAATGGCAGTGCAGTTGACTTATACAACCTTGACAGTGAGCACATTTTTATTAATATTGATAACCAGTGTAAGAAACATGTGGCAGGAGATAATAAAACAATCTATGTGTTCCTTTCTTCTTAGGAAGAACCAGGCCTATTCACAAGGGAAGCTGAAGATGGGATTTTAAGAGTCCTGTCAATTCATGTATTTAGTCCAATTTTCTTTCTCAAAGGGGAAATTAGTCGGGACCATTTTGGTTCCTCTTCAATTCACTTTATTCAACTGTTCCTCAGATATTTTACTTTTACTTTTTACAAATTGAGTCGTGTTAAATAGCTGATCATTTCTTAACTTTTGTGTGAGGCATTCTGAGCTACAGTGGTTAATAACAAGTAGAAAAATGTATAATTTTGGTTGATTTTCTTTGAATTCACAAACCTATCTGGTAGAAAGTTGTTTAGAACCACTAAATTCTAGATACTTTTCATCTTTCAACTTGTTGATAAAGATGACTCTTGTTGCATTGACATGTTACTTTTAGCTGACTCTTATGTCAAAAGAATGCTTCCAGAGAAGTCTGGGTATGCATTAGCTTTGTGGTGTTAGGAAGAAGCATTGCAAAGCTTAGAAGACCTGGACTTTAATTCTGGGTTTGTAGCCAGTGACTTTTGGGCCCTAGGAAATTCTCTTGTCTTTTCTGAGGTAAAGGATGGTCATGTTTGTAAAAGCAGAGCATTGGATTTAATCATCCGCAGTGCTGTTTCTAGATCTAAACGTTCTGTTTTTCCATGAACCTTGTCTGGCAGCCAAATCTGTAGCCACCTACAAAGGAGCAGGCAGCTTGGCTAAGAAGCAGGTGGCAGGTTAACCATGGGAGCCAGTGGTGCCCCAGAGCCGAGGCCAGAACTGCTACCCCAAGAACAGGTGGTTCTCCTGCTCAAGAATGGCATTTAAGGGACGAGTGGCACTGTGGGTCCACCACATTACAATACTGACCTGGCTTTGGCTAAGCACATTCAGAGAAGGGGGCTGAGTTTTCTAGTCGTTTTTAGTGGATTCTTCCAAAAAGTTACAGGTTTTATCAGGATTAAGTGAAGTCATTTGATCTTGAGATCCAACAAATCAGCATCTAATTATGGGTTCTTCTTTAGTGAGTGGCTTTTCTACTTGCAGACAAATGTAATCTCATAAAATGCCACCCAGATTAGTCACCCTCCTGTGTTTAGCTCCTCTCTCTGGCTATTGTCATGGTACTTTTCACATTCTTAGAGAACACATGTCTTGGTGAGCGTATCTTGGCTTTTAAGCTGCTCTCACTTTTGTTGGTAAAAGCTTACCACCACGTTTCTTATTGCAGTCTGTGAAGAAAATTGAAGGATATCTGCCACTGTCCAAATGTCATAATTATAGCATATGGCTGTCAGAAGCAAAAAAGGGCAATTAGGAAGAAAACTCTATTCTGGTCTGCAGAGAAGACAATGAAAGTGGCAGATATAACTGCTGTTGCCTTGCATTTACCAGAGAATCTTTTGAGACATCTTCCTGAAATTGCACGGGGCCAGAATCAGTTATCTCTGAGCCCATGTCCAGATTGCTGTACCTTGGTCTCCCCAGCTCAGACGCACCTCTCTATGCTCAGGAGTTCTAGTGATCATGTGTGCTTCCATAACAGAATACCTGAGACTGGGTGATTTGTAAATGACTAGGATTTATTTCTTATAGTTCTGGAAACCTGGAAGTCCAAAGTGGGAGGGTAGGCATTGGCTAGGGCTTTTACTTGAGTCATCCCATGGTGGAAGGCAGAAAGGCAAAAGAGCATGTGGGATAGAGCAAGAGAGGGATGAACTCAAATTTATAATAAACCCTTTCTCTTAATAATGAACCCGCTTCCACGAAATGACGTAAATCCATGCATGAAGGCAGAGCCCTGCTCACCCAATCACCTCTTAAAGGTTCCATCTCTCAACATTATAGCAGAGGGGATGAAGTTTTCAGCACATGCATTTCAGGAGGTACATTGAAACCATAGCAGCCACTGTCATCTGACCTTCTCTATGGTCCCCTGTAGGCCCGTAGGGCTGCTTCCAAGAAGAGACCATGGTGGGAGTGTTCTTCATGACAGCATGTCTGAGCCCAAAAGATGATAAAGGACAGTAATTAGGAGAGTTTCTCTTCATAAAACATGACCTGCCACCATTCAGACTATCTCTGATATGTTTGTAATGCTCTAGACTTGACAAGGTCTTTAGAATTAACCTTTCCAGGAATATCATTTTACCCAGGAGGAATGAGCTTCAGCTAAAATAAATGACTTGCCCAAGATCTCATAAGAAAGGTGCAGCCCCAGCTGGAGCTTCTGGTGTGACACACAAGTACATCATTGCTGCTGTTTTCCCCTTACATTTTGGTCTCATTTCTTAGAGATGCATTTTCAAGCTTTGTCTTCCAGTCTTTTCTCCAAATGTTAATGCATATGATACATACATACTTACTGTATTGCTCGCTCTACTGCGTGACAAGATTTATCTTTTTCTCTTTGATTTCTAATACAGGATTTGGAGAAGAGTAGTATATCAAGGAAAAATGACATAGGTAAGTAATGATTTTGTTTTAACCTAAGAGCATATAATCATGTATATTTGTTATAAATTGTATTTCAGTGAAATGGATTTTTCTTTCTGATTTTATTTATGGGATAAATTTCATTGTCTAAGTAAATTTCATTGTTCAAGCCTTTGGGCCAGCCCAGTGTTTGCCATCATGAAGACTTGAGGACAGCACTTTTAGACTGGCCTGGTGGCATGTTATATGTGTTAGAAGTAACAGTTGATAGATTGGATTTAATTCCTTCAGCCATCATTCAGGGTAAAGTATCATGCCAGGCAGGCACTGTTGGGCTCCATCTCTGCAGATGAATAAGACATGGTCTTTATTATTAGGGACTGTATTATTCCATTTTCTGTTGCTCCAACAAAATACCTGAGGCTGAATACTTATGAAGAGAATTTTTTATCTAGGTGTGGTAGTGTATGCCTATAATCACACAACTCGGGGGACAGAGGTAGAAGGATCACAAATTTGAGGCCAGAGGCAGCCTGCATAATTTAGTGAGACTTGTCTCAAAAAGTAAAAAATGGGCTGTGAGTACAGCTCAGTGGTAAGTGCTTGCAAGCATGTATGAGGCTCTGGGTTCAACACCCCAGTACTGCAAAAAAAAAAAAAAAAAAAAAGTTTATAATTAGCTCAGGGTTCTGGAGGCTGAAAGTCTTAAGATCAAGAGGCCCTATCTGTTCAATCTCTGATTAAGGCCCTCTTGGCTGCTCTCTCCCATCAGGGCAGATGGCACTATGGTAGGAATGTGTGTGAAAGGGAGAGATCACATGACGACACAGGAAGCCAGAGAGTTTCGGGGTTTAGGCTCATTCTTTTAGAGCAACTCACTCTCGAGGGAACTAATCAGGGTCCCATAAGAACTACATTAATCTGAGAGCAACACCCCCAGTGACCTAAATACTGCTCATTAGGCTCCACCTCTTCAAGGTCCCACTATTTCCCAACATGACCAAACTGG
The DNA here is from genome assembly GCA_007922755.1 of Pedetes capensis. NCBI lineage: Eukaryota > Metazoa > Chordata > Mammalia > Rodentia > Pedetidae > Pedetes > Pedetes capensis. Next base: position 75,049 of record VMDO01006863.1, read on the forward strand.
ATCAAGCCCCTAACACCCAAAGCTTTGAGGGACACATTCAAATCATATCCAAACTACAGCAGGGGCCCACATTGATGAGAGAAAAGGACAAACTCTTGCCATCTCCGCTGCAGCCGCCCACCCTGTGGGAGTCAGCTCCACAGTCACACCCAGCAGGCCTGTCCTGAGAACCCTGGTGGGGAAGCTGCTTTTCTTTTGCACCACACCGTCCTTCTGCTGTGCCCATGCACTCCCTTGTCTGTACTCCTTGAGGATATGTTAGACTTTTCTCAGCTTCAGTGGAAGTATCTCCCAGGGTGTTGAGGGAGGCTAGGATGAGGGAGGTGTAAGTGTGAGCTTTGTCAGTGGCCTTCATCCCAGGTGGGCCATGGAGACTGGACAGTGAGCTGTGGATAAGAGGGAGAAGGAAAGCTTTCCTTTCCTCTGTGAGCTTGGATTCTGCAGAATGCAGATATGCTGGACCCATCCTCCCCCACATGCAGAAGGGGAGGATGACCTGTGCTAGGAGGTGCCTCTGGGACCCAAGGGAACTGTAGAGTCTTGCGTTGGGGTCTGCAGGCTCCAAGAGCAGATGCACCCATTGCTTTTGCTTCTGTCATAGCACCCTGTATGGTTCAGCCCATACTGTCCACAAGCAGCTGCCAACCTTAGTGGTTTGGGACATTTATTTTTGTGTTAATTTTATGTGAACTGATGAGTCTCCTTAAAGCACATGGTTATTCAGTGAATTAATGACCCAAGTCTGGAACATGGGCTTTAAACCACCCAAGGGAAGTTACCTTGGATGCGTACATTTTCTTCCTTACAATCGCAAATGGCAAGTCCTTGTGATGCCTTAACTTGATATCAGTTCATCTGAAAAAGATCCACAGCATTTCTTTGTCCTGAATCTCCCTATGGACCTACAGGACCAGGAGGTTGTTGAAGAGCTGACATAGTCATGGTCATGGTGTCACCAGGAAATCAGAATGCTGCAACTGTGGGCTCACAGGGCTCCAAGCAGCCTCAGTCTGTGCGCATGGTTGGTCTCTTTCTTCCCTTTCGGCTCATTGCCTAATTGATAAATTCACTAGTGTGCCCAGGAGGCCAGAATTGGAATGCTCTTCCTGTGTGTGTCTGTATGCATATATATTCCCCTGCTTTATATCAGAAGACTGCTGTTTCTTACCTTATAATTGGAAGAACCTGTATTGATTTTTCATCAGAAGTACGCCAGCATGATGTAGTCCCTTGTCCTAGGTCACTGCTGGTTGGGAAGATTAGCATGGAGTGGAGTAGATGCACCTGAGCAGATGGGGAACCTTTGGTTTCTTTTACCTTCAGAGAGAAATAGTTTGTCTTCCAGACATCCTTTTCTAACTTTTCCCTCAGGTCTGCTGCCTTCCCTGAATGTTCTCTGCAGCCCACCCTTGATCCAGTATCTCGTTAGTCCTTTCCATATGCTTAACTCATTTCCTCATCTTCCCCTTCTAGCCTGTCATGCCAAGTGTTATTATCAGGCACTTGGTGGGTGACCCGTTTATTGCACATGCCTGCAGGAGAAACAGTGATGCACATCTTGAGTTATGGCAGTGTTTGCTGAAGGCAAATTGCAGTGAGTTTAGAAAAGTGCATTTAGGATATGAAGGAAATAGTGGAGTCACCTTATTTACTCTGTGGACTGGAATCCTAACAGTAAGCTGGCTGGGTTGCAGTTGCAGAGAAGACAGCTTTTGTTGTTATTGGTAGGTGCCTTTGAGTGGGATCCAACTCATAGCAACCTTCATAGGGTTTTCTGTGGCTGATTGTTTTGGGATTGCTTTGGAAGTGGATGGCCATGTCCTTCTCTCATTTTTGTGGTGGTGGGGATGGAACCCAGGTCCTCAGAGAGTACAGAGCAGCACTCTACCAACTGAGCTAATCCATACCCCAAAACTCTTAGTGCAGTGTATAATTCCTTCACCATCTAATCAGGCTCAGTCCATGTTGCCCTGTAAATTTATCACCTAGTGTGTCCCCATCTTTCTCTCAGATTGCCCACCAAACTTCCTGGTAGGACACTCTGGAATGCTGCAGAGATCAGGCCAACTGTGGGCTCTGTGGCCACTCCACTTCTTCCTTTGCCACTGATCTATTACTACCCTCTTTGCAGGAGCCTGCAGAAAACTGCAGGTCTATAAAGACAGTGCAGGAAATCCCAGAAGTTCTTCTGGACCCAGCCCCACCTCCCTCCTGTCCTCCCACAGCATCCCATGCTGGGCTTTGGCTTTCCCCCTACTGTTCTGTGTTACCAGACCTGTTTTCTGCAGATAGTGCTGCCAGTGTGCTCATGCCTCTTTGTATCCCAGAGCCTTGCACTTAGTAGGTACTCAGAATGAATGTGCTTAGCATGCATGATTGCACTACATTAGAAAGAAGCCAGCATGCTTTCTCAGTAGTTATGTTAAAAGGCCAAGGACAAATAGGACTCACAGTCATATCTCAGATATGTGGATAGGGAAAGAATTTGCTTTTGTTGTCTTGCAAAGCCCCTTCCCTGCATGGAGGAACTGTTGTCTTCTGAGAAGAACAGCAGGAGTTTTGCTGAGCTGGTAGAAGCAGCAGGAGTTGGTTACCGTGGTGAGTGCAGGATTAACCTTTTGACAGGTGGATCTGCTCTTTTCAAGAATTATTATGAAATAATTTGAGCATATGAAAAGTTACAAAGAGAAACATGCATGCCCATGTATCTGCCACCTATATTAAAAAATAAAATATTACTAATGCACCCGAAACTTTTAACCATTATTCTCATTTGGTGTTTGTAATTCTTAGGTAATCTTTTATACTTTTGCATGATGTATGTGCATATATAAATAGTATATATCCATTTTACGTGTATTTCTGTTTATAGTTTTGCAAACTATTGATTTATAGGATTTTTTAAAACTTAGTTTTACTCCAGCATTATATCTATGAGACTCATTTATAATATCTGGATTCATGCATATAGTACTAGTTAATTTTTACATATGGTTAGTTGATATGTGCTAGTTATTTTTTTCCTCCTGTATAGTATTGTAATTTATATATTTTATTGGTGGATATTTGGGTTACTTCTGTTTTTTTTTTTTTCTTTTACACATTGCCACTGAACATTCTTGTTATATATCCTTATACACACATGAGAGTTTCTCAAGGATGATTAATAGGAGCAGAATTTCTGGGTCATTGGGACAGTGCATCTTCAACTTTATTAAATTTTGAAAAAAATTATCCCCTGAAGTTGATTTACTCTATTCTTAACAAAAAGAAATCTTCATAACTTATCTTTTGATATGTCAGTTTATCTTAATGTTTCAAAGGTAGTAGATGGAAGATAATACCTCAGCTGAAACATTACCTTGTTAAACCTTATCCACATACTCCATGTATAGAGCCAAGAAACCATTTTAAAATAGAGGTGGATATATGGAATGTTCCTATTTATACAGACTCTTAAAGAAAAGGAATGAGGTCATATTCAGTAGGTTGTTTAGCATTTCCTTTTAAGTTTTCTATTGAATTTTAACCAAAGAGCACTTCAGATTATTTTTAGGACCTAGATGGCTCACTGTGGAGCTGTTGTATGAATATTTGAGTGAGTGAGTAAATGAATGAACTGTAGAAACAAATGCAAGCACAATAATATATAATGGGATGTAATTAAATCAAACCAGTGTCCCTGAGCTGAAGTGATAATGAGAGAGACTTGCATTTTGGAAAAGGTCCCCATATCAATTTGCTATAAACCTGGCTGGAGGATGCATTGTATGACATCTGCTTTCTGTTCTGCCCACACTCTTGTCTGATGGCGGGGTGCTGCCACCAACGCTATTTCCATTTGATTATTGCAAACTCAGAACCTGGGGAGGCCTAATGTGCTTTTCTGGCATATAACCTGCTGGCAAGACCTCTAAAGGTCTTCCCTGGCCTAATGGGCACAACATGCTAGGGTTTGCTCCCTGCTTGCTGTTGGGAAAACTTGGCCACCGTGAGGCCACATGTGGATGGGCACAGTAGCACTGGTGTGTTGTTATAGTTGGGCTTTTGTGCAGCACTTCTGGCGAGCTCCCTGCTGCTGTGGGATATTGTGGCTGGTTTTCTGGAGATAACACCTAATCCTGTTCTGGTGCCTTATGAGCTAGGGTAGGGATTAGTAAGTTATTTATTTGCAAATCCTTGTGAACCCATGGTGTGGTTGCAATCACTGTGAAGGGTCACTGAAAAGAACTGTCCAGAACATTCTTGAAATGGCATATTAGTGTGCCAGGGCTGCTATAGTTTGGATATGAAATGTCCCATAAGGCCCTTGCATTAAAGGGTTGGTCACCAGCCCCTGGTGCTATTAGGAAGCTGTGGAGTTTTTAAGAGGTAGGGTCTGGTGGGAAGTTAGGCCCTTGTGGGTGTTCCTGTAGAAAGGATAATGGGATCTTGGCCCCTTCCTATCTCTTTATTTCTGGCTTCCATAAGGTAGGCAAACCTCCTCCCCACCCGGTCCTGGTCCTGCCGTGATGCACTGAGCTATCACAGGCCCAAACCAACCAGGTCAAGTGACCATGGATTGAAACATCTAAAACTATGAGCTGAAATAAACTCTTCTTCCTTATAAATCAATCATCTCAGGTATTTTGTCACAGTAACAGAAAGCTGACTAATAGAATGCACATCAAAGTTCCACAAACAGTGGCTTAATCATCAGAAATTTATGGTCTCACAGTTCTAGAGGATACAGAGTCTCTTGTAATACTGGTTCCTTCTGAGGGCTATGAGGAAGACCCTCTTCCAGGCCTTGCTCCTTGGCTTGTAGATGACCATCTTCTCCCTGTGTTCCTGCCTCATCTAAACCTCTGTATGCCTGTCTCTGTGTCCAACTTTCCCTGCTCTTTAAGGACACCAGTCAAGCTGTATTAGGGCCCACCGGGATGACCTCATTTTAACTGGGTAACACAAACAACAAACCTCTATAAAGGCCTAATGCCAAATAAGGGCACATTCTGAGGTACGGAGGATTAGAACTTCAGCACACACATTTTAGGGGACACAGTTCACCCCATAACAGAGAGCAGCATAGTGTAGGATTATGTGGGAATTGTTCAAAGGCTGCTTGTTGGCGTTGTGAATGTCTTCAGGCTTTCACACATTGCTTTTGACATATGAAGGGGCACATTCAGTTTGTTAGCACAGACTTGGTCTAGTACAGTGAGCTTATTTACTTGCTGATTTCTAGGAAGGAAGTTTCAGAAATCACTTTTAAAACAGAGAAGATTTTGTCGCTAGAATTACATATAAACAGATTTTTTTCCCTTTAGAGCTTATTGCCTGAAGGCTTGTCTTGTAGCTGTTGGTTTTTTCATTTGTGTTCAAGTTTATTTCAGTCACTGTTAAAAAGAGAAATACCTGAGAACTTTTTGTTGTTGTTGTTTTTCGTTTTTTGTTTTGTTTTGTTTTTAGACTTAAAAGAAATTGTATTTGTCATCCAGAGTCAAAGTAATTCTTTTCACGCAAAGAGAGCAGAGAAATTGAAAAACAACATCTTAAAGCAGGCTGCAAATCTCACACAGGTATGTAGAGATGGCTTGGGGTATCTGCTAATTATACACTTCTAGATACATTTATGTTTTCTAATGCACTCAATATGTAGAAAATAAATTTTCTTTAGGTGAGAAGTCTTCTGACTCATTTTGCGTACTTAATATTGACTGTTGTTGAAAATGCTCTGGTTAATTCTCTATGCTCAATGCATCATGTTCTAAATTATTGTAGTTATATATGCTTTTTTTTTTCAGTATTGGAAAGTTGAACCCAGGGCATGCTAGGCAAGTGCTCCACCACTGAGCTAAACCCCTAGCTCTTTTTTATTTTTCATTTTGAGCCAGGGTCTTGCTAAATTGTGCAGGCTACCTTTGTTCTCAAACTTTTAATTCTTTTGCCTCAGCCTTCCAAACTGCTGTGATTACAGGCATGTCCTCTGGCATCTAGCTGATATATATGTTTTTAATTTAAGAGAATTATATAATTATGTAGGACTATCATGGTTTTGTCATGAAGTGAAAGAAGTAACGTTTTAAAGGCAAAGCTTAAAATAGAGATAATTAATGTTCAAAATTTGGTAACAAGTTCTAAGGCAATTTTCATGTTGAAATAACATTTTCATTAATCTTAGTGCGGTGCTTCCTTTATGAGTCTCTTAATGTGTTTTTTTAAAATTAGATGTCATTAATTGAACTTTTGATTTGATTTATAATGTAGTATCACAGAAGGATTAAGGAGAGAAAAATCTGTGCATACAGGTACATTTTATGATATTTAACATAACCATGAACTGAATCTAAAGTTGCTCTTAATAATCTTGGCGGTTTAAGATGAAAGACAAATTTCTTTCTTGTATAGTTGTTGCTGTTGTCAGGTGCTATAATGTGTTTTAAGACCCACCCAGGATGCCTGAAACCACAGATAGTATTAAATTCTATATCTCATGGTTTTCTTATACATACATACCTAAGGTAGTTTAATTTATAAATCAGGCATGGTAAGAAATTAACAATATCTAACAAAATAAAATAGAATAATGCTAATAACATAATGTAATACCATTTTCAGCACCACTACTGTGATGCTTTGGGGCCATCATTAAGTAAAGTGAGGTTTACTTGAGCACAATCATGAAATATCTCAAGAGTCAGTCTGATAACCAGGATGGCTACCAAGTGACTAATGAGTGAGTAGCACATACAGCGAGGATACACTGGATAAAGGGATGATTGATGTCCTGGGTAGGACAGAGCAAGACAGCACAAAGTTTCATCATACTACTCAGAATGGCATGCAATTTAAAACTCCCAAAGTGTTTATTTATGGAATTTTCCATTTAATATTTTTTAAAATTGTGGTTGACCTTGGCAATTGAGACTATAGATAACATGGGACTACTGTCCTGTTCTGTAGGTGCTTTCTTCTTTAGCCAAGTAAAAAACTTCCTCCAAAACCTGTGCACCGGGTTGCTATGGCCTTCAAGACAGAGTGCTTATCTGTAGACAGATGTTTTCTCTTGGTTATCTCCATCTGCTCTGCTAGAAGTGCTACCCCAAATTGTATAATCAGGGTCTTTATAATAAGAAATGTCTGTGTTTGACAGATAGCTTTCTTTCTGTAGATGGGGGCTGGGAAATAAGGGGTTAGAAATATCAATGAAAATAAGCAGCCTGAATAATATTTGAGGCTGAGACATTGCTGAGAATAAGTTTTATTGTGTTTCATCTTTAAATGATGACATATAAACTTTATGTATCTCTGCAAGGGCAAGTTCTTTGGGTTGTACCATTTGGAACATCATACTTTCTCAAGGGAGAGGAAAGAATTAACATGCAATTGGCAGATTATTTTTTTGGTAATCAATCTGGAGCAACTTGATGCATTTAATACGTGTCTTTGTCTGGAAATTTAACTTTGAGATTTTTTTTTCTACTGAATCTTTCTGGATCGGATCTCTAAGAGGTAGATGTGGACTTGACTGGCTAGCTTCTTCCATCTGCTCCGCTAGAGGTGCTGGTGGTGTGGCCTACGCAGGGAGCTTTAGAGAGAAAGGGTCATCAGGAGCCTGAGCAATCCCTCAGCTGGGTGCAGGCAAGCATGAACTAGATTTAGCTTCATCAGACCATGGTAGTTACTCCAGATTGTGTAATCAGTGATGACCCCAGAACACAGTGAGGCACCAGTGATTCACATGTGAATCAGGAGCACGCTTTTCCTTGTGTAGCTTTCTGTGCTGTGCTCCCAGAAATACCTTCCATCTTGCAGAAGCATTTTCATGTGCTTACATTATGTATCTTCCCCATTTAAGCCATGAGAGTAGTTCTTGATATTAATGTGGATAATACCATTCTTTGCCAACCAAGCCCAATTGATTGAATCTACCCCCCTATTTTCTCTATTATCTGTCCACTTCTACTCTTTTCTTTTCTCTTTTCTTTTCTTCTTTTTTCTTTCTTTCCTCTTTTCTTCCTTTTTTTTCTTTTTCTTTTTCTCTTTTTTTGTACAAATGAGTACTTATTACTGGCCCTCCCTCTCATCCTCCCTGCACTCTTCTAGGAAGAGTACTTTCTAGAGGACCTTGGAGCAGGGCACTCTGTTCTGTGACTTGGCACGTGGGTACCTTTTGGTAGGAAACAGTCAAGAGAAATGATAAAATGTTCTTTCTTTTCTTCCCAATGGGGAAAAAGACACTTGGGAGCATGCTGCCAGGGTCTGGGTGTTCTGCTTCTGAGATTCTGCAAAAGGAGCCAGGAGCAAGACCACTGGATGCTTAAAAGTGACTCTAGGCACTGGGGGAGGCTGGTAAGAGGCTCTCATTAAAGCTAAACCTGGCAGTTGTATTTGGGAATGGAGAAAGTGCATTGGTTGGAGCTTCTTTTTGGTGTCTTCTAGTAGTTTTGCTTTGTTTTGTTGGTGGCAGGGATTAAATTCAGGGCCTTACGCATGTTAAGCATTTACTCTCCCACTGATCTTCACTCTTGGCCCCTCCCAGGAGTTTTGAGGAAAGATTGGCAGCATCTTAGAGGGAGTGGGTCTAGCAGAGCAGTGGAAATCTCCAAGGCTTCTGCCCTTTATCCAAAGCAGTTCTACGAAGATCTTACTGACTGACATTCTGATCTCTGTATCCCAACTTCATTTCCCACCACTCACCCATATTTCCCAGTAATATCAAACTCTTTGTGGCTCACATTCACCTAACTATGCCTCTGTGGCTTTGCACGTGTTAACACTATGTTCTTGTTCAGCCCCTGTGTTCCCAGGGAGCCCTGCTTCACCCACAGTTGCAAATCACTTTCTCTTTGGTTTCACTTCTGTATCTTCACAAACTTCTGTTGTATACTTTTCACTTGGTACCTGTTTGTCTTTTCCTTGTCTTTTATTTTTTTACTTGTTACTTACTTGTCTTTCTCTTCTACAGATTTTGAGAACAGAGAATAGAATGTGTCTTACTAGTTTTTGATTGCTCAGAACCTAGCACTATTTGTGTGTACTTAGCCTGAGTCTTCAGTGAACATTAATTGAATCAAATCCCTGAAATTCATTGTTTCTGTATTCCCAGAGTTACTTTCATTTCATTGTAAGAGGAGTTTCTTTTCATCTCTCTTACATACATTACAAACACCTTTGGCCATGCACACACAATACACTACATTAAATCACAGGTTCTCTGAAAGTGAACACTTTTGATCCCTCCATAATATCTGAGACATAGTAGGTAGTGAACATATGGTAGTTAAATTGAATCCAAGACATTTAAGAAATTAGAATGAAAATTTAAATCAATTATTCTATTTTTGTTCATTTTAAATTGATAATGCCACCTCTTGCCCTATTAAATATAATGACCATTTACTTCTCTCAGTGATAATACAGAGTTTACAGAAAGGGTAGAAAAACCCTGCACATGAGTTGACCTAGCAATGAATCTTTGAGAGAAAAAATAAAAAAGAACCAAAAGTTCACTTGACTGCCTTAGCACAGAAAGTGTAACAGTGGCTTAAGTAAAGTGGAATATTTATTTTCCCTCACAAAACAGTCTAATTGGTGGTAGGCTGGGAGTAGGCTCCAGGTTTTCCTGTCTTGTTACTTGAGAAAGGGGTCTTAACCTCACCAGCATGATTGAAGATGGCATATACTCTTCCAGTGTGTGGAAGACAACCAGCTTCCTTGTAAGGATGTGACCTTGAAGTTATGTAAGTTATGTGCCCTTATATACTATTGTCCAGACTAGAGTCACTTATGCTGGACATGTAAGGTCCAGTTGGATGGCCTTGGGTCTAGCCAAAACTCAAGGTCTCCTAACCACTACCAGGAAGATGCTAGGATGGATCTTGAGGGACAAACTCATATCTCTGCCAAAGTCAGGATGGGAGCCAGCCAGCCTCAGAAGGTCTGTCAGGACATGGTCCAAGAGTCTCTGTATGTCCTCTGAGGAGCCAGACCTTTCCTAGGCCTTAGGACTGCTGCCATTTGGGGGACTATCTCTTTGATGTACCAGATGTTTGGCATCTCTGGCGCCAGGAAGTACATATAAGGGTGACCACCTCCTCCCCATTATAGATAGTGAGGACAGGTTGAGGCTTACTGCTAAGTGAAGCCAAGGGGGGCAGACCTGGCTGGATTTACATTTTATAACCAGCCTTTGTGGGTGCAGTGGCCACACACCTATAATCCCAGCAACTCAGGAGGCTGAGACAGGAGGATCACAGGTTTGATGCCAGAGGCAGCCTGAGTAACTTAATGAGACCCTATCTCTATTTAAAAATTTTAAAAAGGGTCTGGGGGGGGGGGTTGCAGGCCAGTGTCACAGCGCTTGCAAAGCATGAACGAGATGAGAGGTTCAACCTCCCAGTGCCACAAAAAAATTAAAAAAACCAAAATTCAAAAATCCCCAACAAGCTCCCCACCCGCCCCCATTGGCTGCAGAAGAACAGTGTCAGAGCCAAGATTGCAACAGTGGCTGTGGCCTCCCTGTAGGTGGTTGGGTTAGTCTGGAGAGGGATGGGCTAGTGGGTGGCAGACTTCAGTGTGCGTTCCCCATAGGCAGTGGAGAAGCACTGGCCCAGGCCACACTGTAGCATGGAGGTGATGTGGACTCAGAGTGACCCAATTTAGCTGTGCCAAAGAAGTGAGGAGGCCCCGCAGCTAGGACCTGGTGATGTAGTGCCACCCAGCATTGTGGAAGATGGCTCCAGGGTTCAGAGTAAAGTTGGTTTCAGGTTCCCACAGGTCACACCTGATGTGGCAGCATCATCAGCCCAAAGCTAGGTATTTGTTTGAAGCTTAGAAGAAAGGTTTGTCCAGAAGATGGTGGATGTAAGTGACAGAGACAAGGTGCTGCTTCCCAGGTGGGCAGAGCTCTAAGGGGGTGGTTGCCACAGGCCAGGCAGAAAGAGCTGAGTGTCTTGAGCGATCGCGGGGGAGCTGTGTGGTCCCTGGCCTGGGAACAGCCTTTCTCATAGTGGCCAGTCCAGTGCTGTTGTCTGCAGAGGCGAGGAGGGGGCCTCCAACTGCTGTGCCATGGGCCTTCTCCTGGGTCCTATCTCAGGCAGCCTCTCTGGGTGCTTTGCCTTAGCTGGCTTCTGCTGCTGTCATCATTATTTAATTATTATTATTATTATTATTATTTTGGTACTGGTGATTGAACCCAGGGCCTCACATATACTTTGCAAATGCTCTACAATTGGTCTACACTCACAGTCCATTTTGGGTTTTTATATTTTATTTTGTCAGAATCTTGTTAAGTTGCTCAGGCTACCTCTGGCCTTGAACTCACAATTCTCCTGCCTTAGCCTCCAGAGTTGCTGGGATCGCAGACATGCACCATAGCGCCAGGCTCTGTAACCATTATTGTAATTTTGATTTTTTAAATGTGGTTTAAAAGCACATAACATAAAATTTGCATCTTAAGTGCACAGTTCAGCAGGATTAAGTATATTCATGTTGGAAACACATCTCTAGAACTTTTTCATTCTGCAAAACTGAAACTCCGAACTCCTTAAACAACAGCTCCCCAGTCCCCTTCCCTGTGCTCTTGGCAACCACCATTCTACTTTGCATCTCTGTGAGTTCTGCTGCTCTAGATTTCTCAGATGAGTGGAACTGTATAGTATTTGTCCTTTTTTGACTGGTTTATTTCGCTTAAGTTTTATTTCACTTAATAATGTCTTCAAGGTTCATCTATGTTGTAGCATGTGCCAAAATATCCTCTTTTTTGGTTTTTTAAACCAAAACACAGATGTTATTATTATTTTTGTTTTGGCAGGCTCTCTATGTTGTTGGTAACCTCAGTCCACTATGATGGACATTTTCCTCTCCAGACAACTGGTTTCTAGGGTGCTCGTTGGCATTTTGTGTGGGCTCTCTTATGGTGAACTTTGTCCTGTTGTTTATCTGTCCAGCCCTCAGATCTAGAGGGAGGCAGGACCTATACCCCCTTTATTTAATGGCACTTAGTGGAATGCCACATGCAGCCATAATACTGTGGCATCAGATCTCGGAAGCTAAGCAGGGTCAGACCTGGTTAGTATTGGATGGGAGACCGCCTGGGAACACCAGGTTCTACAGGCTTGAGAGAAGGACCCAGCAACCCACTCCCAAAAAACAACTAGCCATTGAAAACCCTATGAATAGCAGAGAAGCACAATAGTGTTTCATTTGTTGTATGTAGGGTTGCTATGAGTTGGATACCAATTCTAGGGCACCTAACAACAAGTGGAATGCCAAACACAATATTAGAAACTATTTCCATTGATGTATTGCTCTCAGCTTTTAAAGCATAGGAAATATCTCCATTCTTCTAAAGCATCTGACTTTTCTAGTACTTTATTCTATTCTTCTATTATTTTTATTATGCTTATACTTAATCTCCATAGTCTTTTATGTAGGTGAGTTTGCAATTTAGACAACCTGTTGAATTAGAGGATGTGGATTGCCACTAGATGGCGACATTGGTTTTACATTTAAAGACATAATTAAGCAGTATTATTAAACAGTATTTTCACCCCCTCTGCCCCCAGTCTTTAATTTCTGTGATGGTAAATAGAGTCTAAACCAAAGTGAGAAGAGGACCTCCTTCTAATTATAAGATAGTCATTCTACAGGCCAGGCAGGATAAGGGCAGCTGTCTTGGGAGACAAGATGCTTTCATCAGATGGAAGTCAGTGATGAGTAATGAAGTAATTATGGCAAAACTTTAGTGCTTGAATTTAACTTGCTCTTGAGATCTATAGGATGCTGTATGGCTGAGGTAGTTTTAGATTGGATTAGCAAGTCCTGGCAGTTGAAATGGCCAGCATGATTTTAGAATTTGCAACTATATTTGATCCTATACTGGATCATTTTTATAGTTTTTTTTTTTTTTTTAAGCACATATGTGATTAAAAGTTGGGTTTATTCCGTGAGTAGCACTTTTGAGATCTAAGAATTGTTGATAGCTAACACCAGGTCTGTAGAAAATTCTTGGGGGGCAGTGATGAGATACCCTGCCCTGGAACTATATTGTCATTAAGAAAGAAGGTCAACTTCTGAGAATTAAATGCTAAGCTGCTCCAAGCATAGGGGGCAGTGTCACCTTAAAGGGGCAAGATGGCTTCCTCTTTGAATTCTAACTGGAACCTGTTTCCAGAAATTGACATACTCTTCAGAAAGTGTTGACAGCTCAGTCTGCCATAGAAGCTGAGAGAAGGGGAATCAAAGAGGTAGAAGCTGTCAGGGCCTCCCCAGCACCATAGTGGGAGCGTGCTGGCTCTGCCAGTGGGGGTGTCAGTGCTGAGATGTAGCAGTGTGTTCTGGCTCTCTCATAGGCAGGATGTTTGGGGCCCTTTAGTCACCTGGGACATGGACTCGGAAGCCTTCAGATTGCAGTATTGGTTTCTTCATATATTTGCCCACCATGAGCATTCATAAAAGTAGCTTGATGAAGGAAGAATCTGCAGTTAATTTTTATCATTTGAATATTTATCTGATAGCTCAAAATAGCTGTGCTTCCCACAGTACCAGATGTCTGGAACTGCTGTTTATTTATTTATTCATTATTCCTGTCAGGTTGCACTTGAACTACAAAGTCTGCCAAAAAATTAAGGTGCAAAAATTTAATGGTCTTTGTGATTATGCATCTGCTTCTAGCTATTCTCTTTGTTTTGGCAAGTCATTGTTTAGGCCTGTTTTGCCTCAAGGTTCTAAAATGTGGTCTTATTAAAAGCACAAACATTTTTCATCGTTACAGTATGAATAAAAATCAGGAGTCTAAACTAACTTTCTGTAACTAACCAGGCCTACGCCTGCTTGCTATCTGAGCTCAGATGAGATTGGGTGCATTCAGGGTGGTATGGCTTCAGACAAACTTACTATATGAAATCTAACATTAGGTGTTGTTGCTACAATGGTAAAACTATTTTTGTTGTTTTCTAGAAAAGTCTGGGTCATTGTAAGTTGTCATTCCTGTTTCCAGTTTTGAGGCTTATAATGGGGTTGTGGTTTAGCTCAGTTGGTAGAGTGCCACTCTCCACGTTCGGAGGCCCTGGGTTTCATCACTAGCACTGCAAAAATGGGAGAAGGACGTGGCAGCCCACTTCCAAAACAACCAGCCATTGAAAACCCTATAAGGATTGCTATGAATTGGACCCGAATCAATGGCACCTAACAACAACAATTCAGTCTACAGCCACTTTTAAGTTTATAATTATATCAGTAAGTTAACACATTTTACCAAGTGTTAGTGTATATACAGAGTAGTGTTTTAGGTTGCTGTAGTGCAAAGTGTTGGGAAGGAATTTAAAGAGGATATTCTAGTTCTTTCATTATTTATAAAGATAGATGGTAAGTATTTCGTACTTTAAATGACTATCATTAAGTGGAAATTAGAAGTGAAGAATAAATATGTTAAAGTATTTATTTAATAAGTATTAATTTGTCACATTAAGTGCTATTGAGTCATGTCTGATGGGTATTCAATGGCTGATTATTTTGGAAGTGGACTGCCACATCCTTCTCTGGTTTTTGCGATTCTGGGGCTTGAACCCTGGTCCTCAAGAAGTATGAGCATCTCTCTGCCAACTGAGCTAAACCCAAGTCCTCCAACTCATAGCAACCTTTGGGTGATTTTCAAAGACTGATTGTTTCAGGATTGCTCCCGGAGTGGACTGCTAATCCTTCTCCCATTTTTATGGTGCTGAGGTTCGAACCCAGGTCCTCAGAAAGTGCGGAGCACCACTCTACCAACTACTACAACAAAAACAAATTTGGGATGTAGTTATTAGGCATTATCGATAAAGGACATCTGTAGACAATATATGAGACCCTTGAGAATTGTGATACACATTTGAAATGGTATAAATACCATACTACATAAAACTGAATTAATATCATGCTAATTGTGCATGTGACACCAAAGATGATAAAGAGGGAAGACTTTTGTGAAATCAGATAAGAAAGAAAGGGAAAAATTTATCTGGAGAATGTAGATTTAGAACCTTCCTAATTCTGGAAGGTGAGAACATGAGCTGTCAGGAAAACTCTACTTTAGGGTGCCAAGTGGGGACTGGAATTTGTACAGGCACCATTTGCAGGATGCGTAAAGCATTTGTTAAACTAGCAATCCTTTTAGATCAGAATGGAAGAAAAGGAGGGCTGGGGAGACAGGAGATGCAGTGGATGGATATGAGGTTCCTAAATGCCCATCTGTACATAGAGGAACACATTTTGAAAAAGTGCCACTTTTTCCTGAGTTCTTTTTTTTCTTATAATGGAAATGTAATGTGAAGTTATAAAGATTGACTGTTTAAAGAAGTACACAAACAAAAATCAAAACAAAGGCAAAACCTAGGGGGGTTCGTGCAATGCTCTGCTAATAAATCAGGCACTTGAATTTGTTTCATTTTAAACTCCTATTGTATGCAGAGCATGAATGTGCCAATTATGATTTGACTTCTGTTTTTTGAAGTTAACAAAATTCCTTCTTGAGTGGATGTTTGTGTGAAAATTCTGTTTTATTTATTACATGAAATAAGAGGTAACAATTTAGTCTTTGACATGACTTTTTGCTTGAATTTATATTCAAGGTATTGAATTTATATTGACGTAGAAAGGCTGTCATCTGAGGGTCTTTTTTTTCCCCCTCCAACCTGGGGTTCAGTTACCAAGGGCATTATATGCTGGAGTTTTTTTTTTTTTTCTTTCCTTGATACTGGGGGTTGAACTCAGGGCCTCGCACCTGCATGCTTTGCAAGTGCTGGACCACTGAGCTGCGCCCCCAGCCCATTTTGTTTTCTACTTTTTGAGACAGGATCTCACTAAGTTACACAGACTGCCTCTGGTCTCGAACTTGCGATCCTCCTGCCTCCACCTCCCAAGCCGCTGGGATTACAGGCATGCGGCACTGCACTTGGCTGAAGCTTTTGAAGTGTATGAACACTTGCCTAAGATTATGAAAACCATTATTGTTCTCTAAAGGAATCTCACAAGAAGATTAAATTGGAAACAGTGAAAAAGATAAAAAACATATTTCCATTGTTTTGGGTAGTTTCTAGTGAAACAAGGATACAGGCACTGTTTGTAGACTTTAAAATGTGAACTTGAACTTTAGCACAGGCAAAGGTCATGCTTGGCCAGGGAGTCACTTTGGATGGAGACATTGAGGGAAGCCACTGGAGAAGGAAGACTTGGGGAAAGGCAAAGGACACAGTTTGGAATGAAGGCAGGACTTGATAAATGGGCAGAACCGTGGAACTTGTGGTCCCACTTTTAAAGGCAATCTGCCAATACAGAAAAAAGAAATCCAGAAGTATAAAGTGTTCAGGATTTTTTTTCAGGTGGGGGGAACCAGATGTTAGATGACCTTTTCTGCTTCATGCCAAATGGAACTGAGTCCCCTCCTCTATCCTCACCCCTAACTATGTAGCTTCTGAAGAGGACAGATACTTCTAATTTTGTTACCTTCTATTGTGGGGAAGACTCTAAGCCATATTTAAAACCTGGCAGAATCTCAGCATTACAAATAAATTATTCTTTTTGCTCGTTTGGAGAAAGTTTTGGAAATCACTATTTTCTGGAGAAGAGTTAGGCCTGGATTCATTAGAGTAAAAAATCCTCATCTCCATAAAATAGACTGGGAACGCTGGCAAAGCCTTTTGTAGATTAGTGTGAGGAAGCCGGAGAAGCATGGCCTTGCGCTTGCTATTTTTAGAAATTTGTTTTATTGGCAGGGAGATAGTGTGAGGTACTTCATTAACAGGTTAGATCTGAGAATCATGAGTATGACTTACTGCCTCAGCTTTTGGTGCTATCACTAAACTTTCCTTTTGAGATGAAAGCAAGTGGATGCCTAATTACCAGAAGTCCTCTCTTTTGGGTAGAAATTGGCAAGACTTAAGTAATCATATTCCACTTCTTTTAAAAAACTGGAGACTTTTTATATTGGTGTTGAATAAGAAGATACTCATCCATTTATTTGATAAATACCTGTTGAATGGGCTGAGGTTTAGCTCAGGTGGTAGAGTGCTAGTTTGTGTTCTCTGAGGCTCTGGGTTCAATCCCCAGAACTGGGGGAAAAAAATAAAATAAAATAAAAGGGAGAAGGACCTGGCAGCTGGCTCCCAAAACAATCTCAAAACAATCAGCCGTTGAAAACCCTGTGAATAGCAGAGAAGCACTGACATAGTGCCAGGCATGGCACAGTGTTGGGGAGTGTTTCATTCTATTGTACATAGGGTCGCTATGAGTCAGACCCAACTCATCAGACAACAACATCTGTTGAATATTTACTTTGTACAAGTACCTGAGCAAAATGTCCCTGGAAAAAATAGAAAATTTTTTTTACATATTCTTTCACTAAAATAATTTACTGTTTTTACCTGTACAACTGGCATTCTTAGAAACATCTTTAGTACTTATGTCTTTACCTAGTAAATTCCATTGCAACACCAGAAATGGAACAGGAAATAGAACTCAGAACTCAGGGTAAAGGTTGTCACCAATAATGAAATCTTCACACTATTTGTAAGTCCATGTTGTGAACATCTGTTTCCTTTTGGCCACCTAGCATTTGAACCCTCCCCTATTCTACAGGTACCTGCCCCCTGTGAGTCTGGAGGGTCCTAGGATTTGACCAGATGCCAGATGCTCTATCTTCCTGAGCATGCAGGAGGGAGGCCCTGTGATCCAGCATGGTCAGGAGCATGTTGTTGTACAAGGATTTGAACCTTGAGCCAGGGACCCAAAGAAACACACTGCTTTAGAACTCTCTCTTCTGCTGGTGACACTGATGTGCAGTGTCTAGTGGTAGCAGTGGGTCTAAGTTCAGAGTCAGCGCATGCAGGTCTGCAAAGGAGCAGGGTGCCCCATGCAGATGGGGCCTGTGGTGTGATGTCTCACAGGGGATATGGATCACTGTAGACTGTGCCCTACCCTGGACCAGGTGCTGGCCCTGGTGCCTACCCTCCTGAAGGCCTATTCTAGTGATAGGAGCAGGTGGTTCTGGCAGTTGAATTGCTGCATAAATCTGTGCAAACTTAGCACTGTGAGAACATTAGCAGTGATGCTTCCAATCCACCCTGAAAAGGGCAGTGAAGTTTATGGCATTTGAACGAAGCCTTGAAATAGTAAAAGTTCAGTGGACTCTGTAGATGGGCGGGGGTGTTCTCATTGAACATTGTGAGTGGATGAGAGAAAGGAAGATGAGCTATTCTGAGCCAAGGCACTGAGCTTGTGTTTGGGAAGGTGGAGTGTGTAGGACCAGGGTTTGGAGTAGAGACAACTGGAAACTGCAGTCATAACTACAGCTGGCTTTTACTGAGCACACATCCTTGTTCATGTTGTGTCCTGTGCTCTGCCGCTTTCAAGCATGAGCTCATTTAACTTGTGAGCTAGTCGCTGTTGCTCTTCCCATTTTGCAGAGGTAACTGGTGTAGAGAGATTGATTTGCCCACTACTGAGTAGTGAGGCCAGGCTGTATCTCAGTGCCAATGGGCTCCAAAGCTTTTCTCTGCCTTGCTGGTGGGGCCAGAATGATCCATGTAGCAGATTAGCACAGCAGATGTGCAGCAGTAATTACTTCCGTGTCTGTTGGTAAACAGTGACCTATGCCATCCCCTTACCTGGCTTTATGCCTTCATAGCATTTATCCCTGACATTCTCTGGTAAATTTATTTACTTACTGCCTGTCTCATTAGAACATGAGATCCAAGAGGATAAGGACTCTGCATGTTTTTTCACAGCTCTTTATTGTGTCCTAGAACAATGCCTGACACATAGTAGTTATTTAAAAAAATATCGTAAATACAGCAATAATGTCAAAAGTTATCACGTGCTTACCATGTGCCAAGTGCTCGGTAGGTACTAGCTTACTGGATCCTACTGTTATCTCATTGGGGAATGAGAGAAAGAGCCACAGCTAAGTTAAGGAAGTTGTCAAGGTCACATGGCTCAGAAAAAAATAGAGCCGAGATTCAGGTGCAAGTACCTTTTCTGCATAAATCAGATCTTTAAATACTGAGTTTTACTGCTTTTATGAGGGAATGATTAGTTAAAATAGATTTATAAGAGCTATAAAAATGTACTTAGTAATGTATTTCAAAGTAAATAGTTTGTAAAGTAAAATTTATAATGATGTACTTTCTTCTTTTTGGGAAAGAACAGTAAATAATTAAGACAGGTATTTGGAAAAAGTGCATATATATACATACATATATTTAAATGTGTACTCGGATAATCATAGCATCACATATAATCTACTGGTCCATAAATGAATACTGGCTAGTAAATCTATCCCATGTATGTTCCAAACATCATATTATATGTCTCTGTTATCTTCATAGGATGAACATACCTCATATGGAAGAAATTACAGCAATAAAGGACATTAATTTTCATCATAATTCATTCATTGGTCTAAAAGCTCAGCTCAATGCCTAAGAAATATATAATATTTGGGATTTTGAATTACAATTGAGCTAGGCTCAGTCTTGAAACAGAATTCAGTCTTTTAGAACCCTTGCCTAATACTTAACAAACATAATTGCTTTTTGTTTTCTAATTTAGCCTTTGTTCTGAACAGTAAGACAATGAGACTATAAACTTGTGTTCTCCTTGGGTATAGGTTAAATTAAGATAAGAACAAATTAAAAATACTGGGAAATAGTACAGTGACAAAGGAGAGACCAGAAGCATGGAGTTAAGTTGTTGAATTCTTCTCAGACAGAGGCAGAAAGACAAAAGTGATTCAAAACCAAAGCTGCCCAATAATTATTTATGGTATTTAAGATATTCATCTGTTTTAGTCCGTATTCAAATATCAGCCTTTTCATTCATAATATTTCTAGATATAAAATTTTCATGATTTTTTTTCCATATCAAGAATGATGTTGTTGTTGTTAGATGCCCTCGTTGGTGCTCAACTCGTAGCAACCTTATATACAACAGACAAAACAGTATTGTTAGTGCTTCTCTGCTATTCACAGGGTTTTTAATGGCTGATTGTTTTGGGGAGTGAGTTGCTGGGTCCTTTTCCCAAGCCTACAGTACCTGGTGTTCCCAGTGATCTCCCATCCAAGAACCAATCAGGCCCAACCCTGCTTAGCTTCTAGATCTGGTGGGATCGGACCCCACAGTGGTCAGCTGCAGACATCAACAATGATAGACTTTCTCTATTTTCGAAATATTCTGAGAATTCTCAAGTATGACATTAGAATCAATCCCCCTTTTCTTTTCCAAATGAAAATGATTAATGTGCATATTAACCAACTAACAAGTTAGAATATTGGTTTTAAATTTGTTTGCTTTCAATAATTATTAGCTGCTTTAAATGTGAATATGTGCCTTGGTAACAAATATATTCAAAGAAAGTTCTGACTCAAGGTCCGGTGGGCGTTCCTGTCTTCAGAGAGATTATACCAGCAGATGCAGATGATGCAAGTAAAGGTACATTGTGATTCAAAGAGACAAATAGAGTTGACAAGTTTAAATTCCTGCAACCAACCTTTTCATTTTCTTTCTTTTTTCTGTCGCCCACATTTGATTGTTTGTATTTATGCTTGCCTCTATTAGGGCTTTATCTCATAATCCATAGAATTTTACACTGCCTTTTAGATTTGAAATAGTGCTGTGGTCTAGTGATTAGTTGTCATTTAGATTGGCAACAGATAGTGTCCACATGCAGAAACGCCTTTCTTATCTTTTATTCTAAGCAACTCTTTTTTTTTTTTTTGCGGTATTTGGGGTTTGAACTCAGGGCCTCGCACCTGCATGTTTTGCAAATGCTGGACCACTGAGCTGCGCCCCCAGCCCATTTTTTTTACTTTTTGAGACTGGGTCTCGCTAAGTTACACAGACTACCTCTGGTCTTATCATCCTGCCTCCACCTCCCCAGCCACTGAGATTACAGGCATGCGCCACCTCGCCTGGCCTCTTGTTAATGTTGATACAACATTTCCCTAGTTTCTCCTTGATTTTTCATTTGAAAATTCATTGTAATGACCTAATAACTTATTAGAAACACTTGCTTTGCCTCTAAAAGGGCTTTATGCTAGTGACAGAGCACCTCTAAAAGTTCAA
>VMDO01006864.1:0-96227 GCA_007922755.1 Pedetes capensis
ATGTACATCATAATGTGATTCATTTTGACATGCTTTTCATTGTGGCAATTTTCATATATGCAATTTGATAAACATTCATATGGGTTACCCCTTACCCTCCCCTATGTTTCCCTCCTCCCCCCCTTCCCATCTAAGTTTCCCATCCAAGTCTTCTCTATCTTTTACTTAGTAGTATTTTTCTATACGTCCTTGGGTTCCATTTCTGTTTAAGATAGAAACTTTTCCTGTAGTGGTCTTTGTTTTTATCTTGTTAGAACAATTACATGCGATTTCTAGTCCATTTATATTGACCTCCTTCTTATCTTTCCTCCCACCCTTTTATTATGATCTGACCTTTGAGTAGGATTTTTCCTTCTTGTAATTTTGAATCAGCTCCCTCATATGAGTGAGAACATGTGTTGTTTCTCTTTCTGAGTTCGTGTTTGTTCACTTAAAATAATCTTCTCTAATTCCATCCATTTTGCTGCAAATGACCCTATTTCATTTTTCTTGATTGCTGAATAGTATTCCATTGTGTATATATACCATAGTTTTTTTTTTTTATCCATTCTTCTGTTGAAGGGCACTTTGGTTGATTCCATATCTTTGCTATTGTGAAAAGCACTGCATTGAACATGGACATCCAGGTACATTTACTTCTAAAGGAGAAAATTTCCCCAAATGTACTGATATTAAAATATGTGTGTATTTTAAAAGTATTACAAGCCAGATGCCTTGGCACACACTTGTAATCCCAGCAACTCAGAAGACTGAGGCAGGAAAATCGCAAGTTTGTGACCAGAAGCAGCCTGTGCAATTTAGTGAGAATTTGTCTTAAAAATAAAAAATAAAATAAGGGCTGGGGAGTGCAGCCCAGTGGTAGAGCACTAATCTAGCATGTATGAGACCCTGGTTCAATCTTCCAGTACTGAAAAAAGTCAGTCTATCAATAAAATAAAATAATTATAGATATTGCCACTTTGTGATGCTTTAAGTTGAATTACACCCTAGTTCTAATGCTTGAATTTCACCTGTAATATATGATATCAATGGCATGTCAATCAAAAATTTTAAAAACAACATAATAAAAAAGGATGAAGAACAATTCATTAGAGGGAAATTACAACTAGCCAATAAATATAAAAGTCTAATGATCATCAGAGAAATGCAAACTAAAGAAACAGATCATATCCTGTTTATTAAATTGGCAATAAAGTTAAAAAAGAACACTAACATTCATTGATATAATGAGCTACAAAGGAAAAAGGATATGATTCTAAACACTAGCAAAATTAGTTATTTTGTGGTTTTTGTGCTCCAAATATTTTTTCAATCTCTAGTTTCTCTTTTTACTTTTTATAATATTTTGGGCCAAGTTTAAAAATGTAACTTTTGCATAGTCATGTTTTCCACTTAAGGCCTCTAGTGTCCTGCCTCACACTTAACTCATCTCCTAATATTTCTTCCAAAATTTGTATGGCTTTTATATTTAAATTCTTGTTACTTTTGGGATTCACTTTTGCCTGTGATAAGAGGAAAGAGCAAAATATTTATTCTCTTCCAGATGGAAAACAAGTTATGCCAACATCATCTATTTAATACACTATTCTTTTTCTTCTAACATTGTAATATTACATTCTGTAGTCATTGGGATCTATTTCTTGGCCCTCTATTCTATTCCATTGTAGATTTTGTTTGTTTGTTTGTTTGTTTGTTTGTTTTGGTTTGAGTACTGAGGAGTTAAACCCAGGGCCTCATGTATGCTATAGCAAGTGCTCTATCACTGAGCTGCACCTTCAGCCCTTTATTTTTCATTTTGAGACAGAGTCTTGCCAAATTGAGCAGGCTGTCTCTGGCCTCAAACTCATGATCCTCTTGCCTCAGCCTCCCCAAGTTGCTGAGATCACAGGCTGGGGCCATGGCGCCTAGCTTCCTTGGTCTTTTGTGCCAATACTATATTGCTGTAATTACAGTGTCTCTACACTAGGATTTAATCTTTAGCAAAACATCATTGTTTTTCTTTTTAATAATTTTATTTACCATTCTCAGACATGTAATCTTATATCAATTCTTTTTCTAAAACTAGTCTTTTTGAGATAAATGCAGATTCACTTGCAGGTGTAAGAAAAAAATAAAGAAATGCCATGATTCACCCAATGGTAACATATTGAAAAACAGTACAATAGTCTCACAATCAAGATACTGATAATGATATGGTCAAGATATAGAACATTTCCATCCCCACAAGGATCCCTTTTGTTGCTTTTGTGATATGTGAATAGACCTATTGCATTAGTTAGCTTTCTGTTATTGTAACAAATACATGAGATAATCATCTTATAAAGAGAAAAGGGTTTCTTTTGGCAGTTTCAGAGGTTTCATGCCATGGTCTCTTGGTTCTGTTGCTTTGGATCTATGGTGAGACAGTATATTATTGTGGGAGCACAGGGCAGAGGAAGCTACTTACCATATAGGGACCAGGAACCAAGAGAGAGGGAGAGAGAGAGAGAGAGACAGAGAGAAAGAGAGACAGAGACAGAGACAGAGACAGAGACACAGAGAGACAGAGAGAGAGAGAATGAAAGGGGCTGGTGTCCTAATATCCTCTTTAAGGACATGCCCCTGATTACCTTTCTTCCATTATGCCCCACTTCCTAAAGATTCTACCACCCAGCAGCATAACAAACTAGTGGCCCAGCCTTCAACACATGGACCTTTCAGAGACATTTAAGATGCAAATTATAACACATACCCACTTTTCTCCTACCATATTCACTGCCTCCCGAGTGTCTCAAGCTCTTTTTCTCAAGCTCTTATCATAACATAAATCATTCTTATGAATCAGGGTAAAAAGAGGTTAAAATATATTTTCTTGTGAGTCAGGGAACAGTGATTTATTATTTATGTTAGCATGTTCTCCTCACTGTACATAGGCAGAGGTGGGTCATATCTGCATGTATTCAGGGTCTATGCCCAAGGTCAGAGATAACAGAAGAGGGCTTTTAGGCTTGGAGAGCTTCCAAGGGCCAAAATCTTGCCCACAAGTAGCTAGAGCCTTCCCCAGCTACTTTTCCTTAGATTTTCTCCAGCCCTTCCAACCACACCTTCTATTACACTCTTTAACTTCTGACAATCACTTATATGAGGTATGATAAAAAAAAAATGGTTAATGTTTAAATTAAAAATTTATTATTCATGAAAGAGGACTTCTCGGACTGCTTCAGAAAGTGGCAAGAATGATGGGAAAAGTGTGTTCAAAGCCAGAGGGAGTATTTTGAAGGAGATTAACCGCAATGTGTCTTTTTCTGTAATAATTTTTTTCTATAAACATTTACATTTTTGTTCACTTATCATATGTCCTCTTTTTCTATAATTTTCATGTCTCAAGAATGTTACATAGATGGCATTGTGTAGTATACAACTCTTGGTATTAACTTACAATTTAGCATAATTCCCTTGAGATACATCTAAGTTGTTGCCTGCATCAGTAGTTCATTTCTTTTTATTGCTAAATAGTATTCTGGAGCTTCAATATATCACAATTTGTTTAAATATTCACCTATTGAAGAACATCTGGGTCATTTCCAGTTTTGAACTATCAGCAATAAAGTTGATATCAATATTCATATACAGGTTCCTGTGTGAACACAGTTTTTCTTTCTCTAGAATAAATGCCCAAGAGTGTAATTGCTAGATTGAATGCTAGTTGCATGTTTACCTTTATAAAAAATAGACAAAGCATTTTCCAAGGTGGCTGTATGATTTTACATGCCAACAGGAGTATATAAGTGATTCACTTTCTCTCAATTTTTGATTGCATTTGGTGTTATCAATATTTTTATTATAGGCATTTGGATAGCTCTGCAGTGATATCTTATTATGGTTTTAATATGAACTTTCCAAGTGGCTAACAATGTTTATTTTTATAGTTTTTTTTTCAAATTTTTGTTTCACTGGATATTTTTCTACTGTTTTTCAATGGCATTGGTTTTATTTGGTCTAATCTTATTTCCTTCCTTTTGCTTGTTTTCCATTTATTTTTACTCTTTTCCTAGTTTTTAAATTATTGATTTAATACTTAAATTATTGATTTAATACATTTCTTAGATTGATTTAATACTTTTCTTCTTTTCTAATATAAGCATTTAGTGTTACAAATTTTCTTCTCAACGCTACTCTAGCTGCTCTACAAATTATTGATATGTTGTATTTTCATTTTCAATAGTTGAATGTACTTTCTCTTTTTAGATTGTCTCATGATCCATTGACTATTTAGAAGTATGTTTTTACTTTCCAAGAATTTGAAGAGTTTTCTATTATCATTGTTACTGATGTCTAGTTTTATTCCATTGTGGTCAAAGAACACACTGTGTGATCTCAATTCTTTTAAAATTGTGTGAGCTCTTAAGTCAAACTATTTGGGGGTAGTTGTTGTTGTTAGGTACTGTTGAGTTAGTATTTGGCTGATAGCCACCCTACATACAATAGATGAAACACTATTGTCAGTGCTTCTCTGCTATTCATAGGGTTTTCAATGGCTGATTGGTTTTCAGGAGTGGTTTCTCCCAAGCCTATAGCACTGCTGTTCCCATGCAGTCTCCCATCCAAGTACTAACCAGGTCTGACTCGTTTATTTTCTGAGATCTGATGGGATTGGATGCCACAGTGGTATGGCTGCAGGCTTTGTGGGTAGGGTGCTCCATGAATGTTGATAAGATTCCATTATTTGATGATATTAGTTCTTGTATATCAGTAATTTTCTGTCTATTAATTCTCAATCAACCAATGAGAAAGGAGTGCTGAAGTCTTCAGATATAACTGTAGATTTGTCTATTTCTCCTTATAATTACCAGTTTGCCTCACACATGATGCAGCCTCCCCCCCCCCAGCCTTTTTGTGTGTGTGTACATGTGCGTGTATATATAAGATCATCTGACTCACTTGTGGATCAACACTTTTAACATCATGTAATGTCCTTCTCTGACTCTGATTTTTTTGTTTTGCTCTTATATCTATTTGATCTCATATTAATATAACAGATATTTTAATTTTTAATAAAATTATAGAGTATATATTTTTCTAATTTTTACCTTGAAACTCTCTATATGTCATAATTTAAGTGAGTTTGCTGTGGGTAGAACATATTTGTTGGTGGTGTTAGGTGCTGCCAAGTCTGTGTCTGACTCATAGTGGCCCTAGGTACAGTAGGTGAAACAGTACTGTCAGTGATTCTGTGCTTCGTAGGGTTTTCAATGGCTGATTGTTTTGGCGGAGTGGGTTGCTGGGTCCTTCCCCCAAGGCTATAGCATCTGGTCTTCCCCAGTGGTCTCCCATCCAAAGACTAACCAGGCCCGACCCTGGTTAGCTTCCTGGATCTGACAGGATCAGATGCCACAGTGGTACACCTGCAGGCTAGCACGTATTTAGATAGTATTTTTAAATCTATTCTACCAACCTCTGTCTTTTCTTTGGTATATAATTTATATGTAATATTATTCTTGATATATCAAGGCTTAAATCTTCTGTTTAGTTTTGGTTTTTGTTTGTTCTCTCTCTAGTATTTTGTTTGTTTCTGTTTTCTCTTTTTTTTCCTTCCTACGGGATTCTTGAACATTTGTAAATTGTATTTTTATTTGTAAATAATATTCTTGAATATATCCCTTTCTATAGCTTTTTAATAAATGGTTGCTCCAGGTATTGTTTTTTGTGTACATAATTTATCATGATCTACAGAGATTGATATTTTACAAGTTCAAGTGAAGTGTAGAAAACTTAGCTCTTTTTTCTCTTTATGTGCCCTCATTATAATGTAACTGCATTAAGTACTTCCTCTTAGTTGTGGTCTAAAATGTATGCCCCCCAATATATATGTTGAAACCTAATCACCAATATTATGATATTGGTTGGAGGCTGTAGGAGATGATTAGACCATGGAGGAGGAGGTTTCATAAGTGGGATTAGCGACCTTATGAAAAAAGATGCAGAGAGCTCGTTTATCTCTTCCACCATGTGAGGACATAACTACAAGGCACCATCTGTGAACCAGATAGGTGGCCCTCACCAAACACTGAATCTGTAGGCATCCTGAACTTGGACCTTCAAGTTGCCAGAACTGAGAGAGAGAGAAATACATTTCTGTTGTTTATAAGCTCTGGTATTTTGTTATATCAGCTCAAGGTGACTAAGATACTCTTCATATTATTTAAAACCATATCTCACTATATTATAATCTTTGCTTTAACAGTTAAATAAAATTTAGTGAGCGTAAGAGGAAAAGGAAAATGTAACATATTTACCTACATGTCCACTTTCTGTTTTTATTTTTTCTTTCCTGATATTCTGAGCTGCTTTTTCTTATTATATCTTTGCTCTTTAGAGAACTTCTTTTAGCCATTTTTGGGGGTAGGTTTGCTGGTGCAGATATTCTTAATTTTCCTCATGTAAGCATGTTTTGATTTCATTTCATTCCTGAAGAATAGTCTGTGTTCATAATTCCTTTATTTAAGCTCTGGAAAAAGGTTGTGCTACTTCCTACTGACCTCCATAATTTTTTTTTTCACAGTACTTGGGGGTTGAACCTAGGGGTTCACACTTGCATGGTTTGCTAGTGCTGTACCATTGAGCAACTCCCTACCCTGTTGTTTCTTTGCTTTTTATTTTGAGACAGGGTCTTGCTAAATTATTCAGACTGCCTCTGGTCTTGAACTTGTGATTCTCCTGCCTCCACATCCAAGTTGCTGGGATTACAGGTGCGCACCACTGCCCTCCGCTTGCCTCCATAATTTTTGATGAGAAATCTACTGTTTTTTTCCTCAGGTAAAGTAGGACTTCTCACATTATTTCTGCTTATTATTTTACTTATTTTACAATTTCTTGTCTTCAGTTTTCGGAAGCTAGACCATGATATGTCTTGACATGAATTTGGTTTCATCCTCTTTGGAACTTACTCAGCTTCTTGAACCTGTAGGTTTATGTATTTTATCAAGTTTGGGACATTCAAAGTCATTATTTCTTCATTACTATTTCATCCCCATCATCTTTCTTCTCTTCTTTTGAGATTTTGATGACTTAGATATTAGATACTGTTTTCAGTACTGGGTGTGGGAATTGAGCCCAGGCTTTCACCCATGCTAGGCAAGTGTTGTACCACTGAGCTGCATCCCGAGCACATTTTCCATTTTTAAAATATATTTTTAAGACAGGGTTTCCCTAAGTTTTGCAGGCCACCTCTGGCCCCAAACTTGCAATCCTCCTGCCTCAGTCCCCTGAGTAGTTGAGTTTATAGGCATGTGCCATGACACTTGACAAATGTTAAGTTTTTTATAGTTCCATAGATCTGTTTCTTTTTCAGCCTGTTTTCTCACCATTTTTCAGATTGTGAAATTTGTATTGTTCTATCTTTGTGTTCACTTATTTGTATATCTCTTCCACTGCTTGGTTGAAATTATCTTTTGATTTTTTAAATAATTGTACTTTTATTTTTAAAATTTCCACCTATTTCTTTCTGTCTTTTATTTCTTTGCTGATCTTTTCCATTTTCTTTTCACTTGTTTTATATACTCTTGTTGGAGAATATTTGTAATGGCTGCTTTAAGCAATAATGTTTGTCAAATAATTTAACACTTTTGTCATCTTGGTATTGATTTCTATTGGCTGTCATTTTTATTGAAGTTGAAATATTCATGGTTCTTTCTATGATAAGTGATTTTCCATCAAGTCCTGAACATTTTGATGGTTATGTTATGAGACTGTTGGTCTTCTTTTTTTGCTCACAGTACTTAGGTGTTGAATCCAGGGTCTCACACAAGCTTTGCAAGTGGTCTACCACTGAGCTGCACCCCCAGCCCATTGTTTACTTTTTTATCTTGGAAGAGGGTCTCATTAAGTTATGCAGGCTGCCTCTGGCCTTGAACCTACAATCCTCCTGCCTCTGCCTTCTGAGTCACTGGCATTACAGGTGTGAGCCACCATGCTCAGTTGTAGAGCTCAGGTTGGAGAAGGTGAGACTATTAGGTGGGGAGAAGTCTAGATTCCCCATTTGGTCTTCATTGATACTAAAGAGAGGATGGCACTCCTCATTACTGCCGGGTGAGGATAGATTTCTAGTGCCCCACTAGACTTTTGTTGATGCCATCCTGGCTAGGAGGGTAGCAGTGCCTTGTTTATGCTCTACATATGGCCTTCACAGACACCATATGAGAACACAGATGGCCTCATTACCGCTGGGTAGTGGTGAAAGTCCTGACTCACCCCTAGACCTCCTCTGACAGTGTCCTGGTGGGGATGGCTTGGCATACTCCTTATAGACTGACAAGGCTGGAAGTCTAGGCTCCTCACTCAGCTTTGGTTAATGTGTATGGGAATGGTGCCAAGGTTTTTTTTTCCTGTGGATTTTGCCTAGAATAGATCAACAGTCTTAAATTTTGCATATCAACTTAACTGGACTATGGGGTGCCAAGAAATTTGGTCAAACATCATTCTCAGTGTGATACATTTGAACTGGTGATTGCACAAAGCAGATTGTCCTACCTCCCCAGTGTGTGTGGACCCATTCAACAGTTGAAGGTCTAAACAGGACAGAACTTCCATGAGGAAACTTCTTTTTATCTGACTGCTTTCAAATTAAGACATTGATTTTTCCTGCCTCAGACTTGAACTGAAACATCAGTACCTCCTGGGTCTTAAGGCTTCTGATCTTGGGTCTGAAACTACACCATCAGCTCTGCTAGTTCTTCAGGTTGCCAACTGCAGAGTATGGGACTTATCAACCTTGAATGAGCCAATGTCCTATAATAAATATATACATCGTATGGATTTTATTTCTCTGGAGAACCCTTACTGATACAGTATTTATTATTTTCCATCCTGCTAGCCTTATCCTTTCCTTTGGCTAAAGAGAGTAGGCCTTTGTTGGGACTTGTTCAGTCAGGTTCTGTTGGGATTTCTAAGCTGATGGTTTCTTCAGCTACACATCTGGACTCTGCATGAGGAAAAGAAAACTCAAGAAACTCACCGCCATGTTACCCCTTTGGTCATAAGATTCCAAGATTCCCTATCTCCTCCTCTACCTTTCAGAATCTAATGTTTATTTTATCTACAGTGTCATGGTTTTCATATGTACCTAGTGGAGGGAATAAGGATACACATACCCACATCATTTTCCTGGGAGTGAAAGTCTCTTATGACTTAAAAATGTCATATTATATAATTTGAATTTGAGATACTACCTGTCGTCCCAGGGACCCAGGAGGCAGAGGCAGGAGGATGGCAAGTTTGAGGCTAAAGGTGAGAGACTCTGACTCAAGACAAAAAGAAAAAATGGGCTGGGGGTGCAGCTCAGTAGAACAGTTGCAAAAAAACAAAAAAAGCATGCTTGAGGCCCTGGATTTGATTCCTAAGTACCACCACCACCACCAACAACAAAAAGGTTGAGATATCAATTGAAATTGCATTTAATTAATATACTTTGAAGAAGCCTGCAGCTGTAGCCCTGTGGCATCTGATCTCATCAGATCTCGGAAGCTAAGCAGGGTTGGGCCTGGTTAGTACCTGTATGGGAGACCGCCTAGGAACACCAGAAGCTGCAGGCTTGGGAGAAGGACCTGGCAAACCCCTCCCAAAAATCAATCTGCCATTGAAAACCCTATGAACAGCAGAGAAGCACTGACAATAGTGTTTCCCCTGTTGTACAGAGGGTTGCTATGAGTCGGATACCGACTCGACGGCACCTAACAACAACAACAACTTTGAAGAAATCTGGGTTCTGTGAGGAAAAGGAAAGGCATATTATGTGGCCATAATATACCACAAATGTTCTCATATATTAGTGAAAACACTCTTGGCACACATGAATACTTGCAGTTTAATGTGTTCATTTCTCACTGTTCAATTATCATTTTGGTCATGCTTTGCTGACCACTTGTCGGCATTAAAATCTACTAAGGTGATCATTTGGAAACAAGTTCCTGGAAAATTCACCAATGGGGCTTTATAAAATATCTTTACATCCATACTCTGAAAAATCGCAATGAAAACCACAGAGCCAAGAATAAACATGGAAATTCTTAAATAACCACCCATCCAGAAAAGCTTGGGGGTCTCACTACCTCTACTCAACTACACTCTAGGCAGTGTCCCTCAGTCCCATGTAATGCAAACTGTAACAGTACTCGTTAGAAAAGAGCAGGATAATTTGGGAACATTTGCTACAACATAGAAGTCAGTGAATAGACCTTAACTCTCATTTTAGTAAGTATTTCTTTAATAACTTTTTACTCTCTCACTTCTCAAAGGCAAGATTCTAGTCCATTCCTCCTTTTCACATTTCCTGTGTCTTCAATGAAGGGATCTGAAACATCCAAAAGTGATTCTGAGCAAATATCCTTCTGCAGAGTGCTAGCACCTGCAGCAGTTAGTTTGGCTGTCTCTTACAGAGATAGAAAATGAAACCTTCATGGAGCTATTCCTTAGAATGTGAAAACCCACTGCTTCATTGCTAGTCTTGTCACTTGCAAAGTGTTAATTGGTATTAGTTGAAGGCAGATCACCTTGGCCTTTATTAATATTGTATCCTTGTTCTTTTTATTTTTTTGCCATAGAGAAAGCACTGTTATAATTGAAAGGCAGCTCCACAACTTCCCAGGTAAGGACAAGAAAAGTATTGCTAATTTGCTTGGTGTCGCACCTGCTTTGTCCTTTATTAGACTATGGGAAATAGTCAAAGCTCTCAGGTGTCCTGCAGGGGGAAAGAGGTGTGCCTTGTCCCAGCTAATGCAAGGAACTCAGGCAATCTGATGGACAAAGCACTGTCCTTTCCTTGCTCAAAACCTTCATGGTAAAGTGTAATCATTTTCTTTGAGATAAGAAGCTGTTATTCCAAACCCATTCATTTCTTCAATCATAAAAATATTATTGAACACCCAAGATATGGTAGGCACTATTAAAGGTAATAGAGACATAATCATGAAGAGAGAAACAGGGGTCTTCTCTTCAAATAAGTAGGCATAGTTTGGCAGATAGATACATAATGTAATTTCAATTACTAATAACAGCTACAAAGAAGTGCAACGCCGGTTAGGTAATACTGATAGGACAGGAATGTTATTTTAGATAGAGTGGTCTGGGTGTCCTTTGGAAGGGATGACATTTGAGTAGAGACTGTAAATGCAGTGGGGGAGCAAATGATACAAAGTTATGGGGCAGAAGTTTCATAATGAGGTGAGAAAGCCCAAAGGCCTGGAGCAGGATCTTGGTGAGTGTGTGTAAGAAATTCACCTTATTCATTCATTCTTTCTTTCTTTCTCTTCCTTCTTTTCTCTTTTTCTTTCTTTCTTTCTTTCTTTCTTTCTTTCTTTCTTTCTTTCTTCCTTCCTTCCTTCCTTCCTTCCTTCCTTCCTTCCTTCCTTTCTGTGCTGGGGATTGGACTCACTGGATGTGTTAGGAATATGGCAAGGTCTGAAAATACCCCCCTCATACCTCAGCTCTGCTCAAGAAAGACCTGCATGTCATGTGTGTGGGCACACAAGCATGAGCATGCACTGGAGATCTGCTCTGGGTACAGCTGCACAACCTGTAGACTTAAACAAGGGCCACTATAACTCCCTTCCCAAGGTTCTAGGGATTAGATCTCCATATCTTTTGCCCTATGTGCTCAGAGCGAAAGGTCACTGGGTCTAAACACTGAACTTTGAGGTTTGCTATGTTGACACATGGCTTTAGAATATAGTGAGTAAGGGTCTGAGACATGGAAGCATTTTTGGTTAAAAAAAAGACTAATTTGTCAAAATCTTTTTTTTTTTTCTGAAAGCAGGAATACAATTGCTTCTTGCATAATGAAGGTTGTTTCTCAGATTGTTTATCTTGCAACTGTTCCCATTCCACTTGCTAGCTAGGGCAGTATTCATAAATTAAGGTGATCTTTGCAATAGCTACACATGGAAATTGAGGAACATCTTGTAATTTTAAGCAACACGTATTTCTCCTAAGTTTGTGTATATGGAGGTCTGGATGTAACAGGAATTAAGCACAATACTGAGACAAGAAGATAGAATTTAAGCTTCAGAACTGTGCACATTTTACATTATAAAAATATTGAGTAATATTTGTTTTAAAAAAATTGAATGAAAATTTTCTGTGTTCATTAATTTTATTTAAATTTTTGCTTGTCATTGGGTATAATTTGTCTTTGAATATTAAGACAATTTTGACTAAAAATATCCTAACCTTTAAAACCACAGAAAAATATTTTAATCTTTTAATTTTTGTTTTTGTTAAACATTCAGCTTTATGTAATAATAATTGAATTCAGTTTTCTGATATTTTGCAGTCCTTTGGTTATATAAAAAACCTTAAACCATAGCTGCATGTGATATTTTATTTATTTACTTACTTTTTGGCATTAGAAAGCTAGGTTTAAGCCAGGTGTGGTGGTGAACACATCTATAATCCAGAACTCACTTGGGAGGCTGAACCAGGCAGATCAGGAGTTCTGCACCAGTGTGAGCTACGTAGTGAGACATCCAAAAATAAAAAATAAAAAAAATTACATTTGCCAAAATGGGAGAAGAGACTATATTTTATATTTTACTTACCAGTTTATTAGTTTGATTTATGGCTTTTAATATTTAGTATAGAATGTGGTATTCAATTTTTACTCCTTCCCTAAGCCCCACAAATGTGCAAGTCAGTGAACCTGGAGATCTGGCTGGTTAGTGGAGTGCCTGCAGATCATCATAAGATATTTGAATTTGATTTCAAGTTTGATGGTAGACAGTAGATGGTTCTGAGCTAGGTAGTGACCAACCAAAAGTCCATCCTTATTTTACAGGACCAATATAACTTTGATTTGTTGGAAACCCAGAGTCAGTTCAAGGATTCCCCTTACCCAACCCCAGCATTCCCAGTTATAATCACTAGAACTAACCATCTCAGCCCCCACCCTCATGTTCAGTGAGTCTGCTGGCTGTCCTGACACACAAGGCACAGCTAAAGAAGGGAAATTATGTCATTGCAGCAAAATGGATGGAACTGGAGAACATCATTGTAAGTGAATTAATCCAGATTCAAAAGGAGTCACTCATCTGTGAGAGCTAAAACTAAAAGGAAGAAAAATAATTGTATATATTTAGATATATAAAAAGGAACAGTCATATCTATCTAAGAAGGGAAAATAGTAGATCAGAAAGAGGAGGAGGGGAAGGGAAATAATATAGAGGGGTAAAAGAAAGAGGAAAAATCTCAAAATACAGGATGCAACTATATGAACACATGGGAGAAAAGGGGGGAATCAATGAGAATATAATCTATAATAGCATATGTTTTTCATTGCATATTAATTGAAATTCTCACCTTTTTCCCTTTTCTTCTTTAGCTTATACTGTTCTGTCCGTCATATAAGATGATGAATGTGTAAGCAAAAGGGATTTAATAGTTACATAATACATTTAGCAAATGATTTATTACTCTATACCCTACTAGCATTTATAAATTAAAAAAAAAAAAAAAAGAAGAGATTTCCCTTAACTAGGCCACAAAGCCCTTTCAGGAGGCCTTGACTTTTCTCATACAAACAATGAATGGAACAGATTGACTTTCCAGGAGGACCATATGCTGTATTCAGACAGTATACTTTCCATAGTCAGTGTCTGCTTTGAATTCTGCCTCTTCTACTTCCTAGATGTATGACTTTAGACAATTTCCTTGACTTCTTTCTGCCCCTAAGGAGGTTAATGAAACACCTACCTGATGAGACTATTGTGAATTTTAAATGAAATAAACTACATGCAAAATTTAGAACAGGACCCAGTATATATCGGGCACTTAAAATTATTTATCATTGTTCTCATCTTCTTGGATATCAAGTGATAAGACTGGAAAGGCTCAATTTTGGTTACCTGAATTTTGTGAGTTTTTTTCTTTAATTGAGCAATTCATGAAGAAGTGGGATTTCTACAGTTGGCAATATTGGGGCAGAGGCTGTAAAATTTTCTTTGTGGAGGATTGAAAAAATAATCACAGCCTAAGAGGAAAGTTGAATTTCATGAACTCTCTTCTAGTGCCAAGATTCTATTATTCTTCCTGTGAATTCAGCCTCCTACAGGTGGCCAAGGCTTGTAGTTTGTGATCTTACTGGAAAATTAGAATGACTCACATAAAGCAGATGACAGTGAAGGAGAATATAGCCAAGGTGAGGGGTATTGAGAGTGAATGGATCAGTAGAGGGGTCCAGGTAGGAAGCAGGAGGAAGACACCATGTGGAAATTTCCTCAATTTATCCTAGGAAAATACATTGGCTGGACAGAGAGAAAGGAGGAGAGTAACCCAGGAGTACCTGTGTCATGGCCTTCAACTTTTTCTACCATGTCTGAACTTCATATGCCCCTCACTTCTACTCTGTTGCATTAGGCCTGCTCCAACTTGCAATTCTCTTGGGAACAGAGGCCTAGGCTTTGAGGAACATCTGTGGTGCCAGGCATTCAGCAGAAGTGGGGTGAATTTGCTCACCTGCAGACCTCCACTCTGGAATTTGAACTGTTCCTCATTGCCCACACCCCAGTGAGCTGGTCCAGATCCATGGCTGACAATGAGACACAGAACTTTGCTACTCAGAATGTGGTCCATAGACCAGAAGCTTTGGCATGTTAGAGGTACAGCATCTGCAGACCTACTGAACCAGAATTTGTATTTTAACAAGAGCCCCAGGAGAGTTGTGTGCACAGAACAGTGCTTTCAAAAATCTGAGCGCTCTGGGGGAGATTTTGCCTGGGGGAGGTGGACACTCAGGTCTCTCCCCATGCCTACTGAACCAGGATTTCCAGAGATGGGGTGTCGGTATCTATATTTTACAAATGTGCAATTTTTAAAATTAGGAGCAAATATACTCAGTCAGGCTTGAAAATCATTACTTTAGGGGGAAATCCCAGTATAACCCAGACTCCTTGGGTTCACACAATCACCAACTAACACTAAGTTGTACTAGTTCTGTAGCATAATTAATTAATTAATAAAATAAAATAAAATAAAATAAAATGTTAAGCCCTAGTGGTCATGGAAACCTGAAGAAATCATCTTAGTTCCTTCTTGCTCTGGAAAATGCTTGTGATAGGACTTGGAAAGTTATTTTCTCCATCTTTAGGAGGAAACATTGAAGTATTTAATTCATGGGGTTGTTAATGCACACATATATGCATTCAGTGAAACAAAGCTCTTCAGTTCCTGCTGATGTTGAACTATTAGAGTTGTCTTCTACCTGGAATGTTCTTTCTCCAGACTGCCATGTGACTTGCCATGATTCTCCCTCAGCTTTCTGCCCAAACATTGTCTCATCCTGGCCAGGCTTTCCCTATCTATCCTACATAAAATATCACAGCTTTCCACTATCATCATAATCCTTCCTTGTCCTTTTACCCTCCTTTTTATTCTTCTTCATACCATTTGTCCTTATTTGACATTTCAGGTGTTTATTATCTGTATTCCCAACTGAAGTTTAAGGTCCAGAGGAGTCTTTGTTTTTCTCTTCACTGTGATATCCCCATTGCTAGATAGTGCCAAACATATATCAGGCATCAATAAATATTTATTGGGTGGTTGAATGAATAAGTGTACTTTGATGCTGATATTCCTTGACTCTTTAAGCATCCTGATTAAAAGCCAGTGTGTTTGTTCAGTGGCCTGCTCATGGGTTGCCTTCTATGTGAAGTCTTCCTTATGGATTCTTCCCACCCTAGAAAGAGTAATGATCCCCTCTTTTGTGCTTCCTTGATACTTTATATATTCTTTCCTCTTATTATTCATTCACCAGTATGTCTTTCTCAACTTCTCTATATTCTACAAACTCCTCGAGATCAAGGACCATTTCTAATTCATCTCTATGCCCCCCTTTGTGTTTGTTGAATGAAAAATGAGTGGATTTCCCACCACAAAAGATGAAACCCTACACATATTCAACCAAAGGGTCATTCTGATTCTACAGTTGTAGCTGAGGGACAAAAAGGGAAAAATAACAGATCTTCTTAAAGAGCCCTTGGCTTTCATTCCTGAATTCACAATCCTAGATCTCATCCTGCTGTTAAAAGGTGAAAGCCCATTGCTTGAATCATGAAGTGTGATACCAGTAAGCTTAGAGGGGGGCAGGAGAGACTTGTCACTGCCTAGAGAAAAGCAAAGTCCAGAAACAAAGAGAAGCCAGTGGAATGAGTCCCAAAACAACATTGCAGCCTCTCTGCCTCCCATAAAAGGGGATCAACTGCATCAATTTTTGAGCAGATCTACTATTCAGTCTGTTAGGGGATGGCTAAGCACACATATTTCCAAGTGTCCAAGCTGAATTATAAAGAAAAGGAGACGAGATACTGAGAATTGATTGTTCTTTGCATGCAAAATTCTTCAGCACTTGCAGCAAAAGCCTGTTCTTAGCAGGTACTCTTGTAGTTTCAGGAAGATTGTTTTTCACAGGGGCACCAGGACTTGGAAAGACCATAAAATGTACCCTCACCATCAACATTTGAAAGGTCTGATGAAAATATGCTCATGTCACTTTAAAATTTCACTTTACTAAATATTTTTGTTTAAAAAGCTAGAATTATCTTTCTCATCTTTTTTGACAGTTTGATTTTGGCATATTAGAAATGGACCTTCACATTCCACCTCAGAATGCTGTTTTTAAGTGGACTGTTTTTATCTTACATACGATAAAACAAATGTCCTAAATTTTTTCATGCAGTCAGTGTTTACCGAATGCCCAGGTGCTGGACACACTATAGACTGAAGTGGAGTTTCTGATTCATGGGGGAGACAGTCTAATGCCAGGAAAAATAAAATCTGCTGGTACAGGTGTGATGAGGACTATAATACTGAGAAAAATTAAAGAAATGTACAATGGTGATTCAAAACTACCCAATTACTGAAATTCTGATATATATATATATATATATATATATATATATATATATATATATATTCTATCTGTTTATCAATACAAATGTCCCAAGTGCAAATCACAAAATAGAATCTGAGAGGGAAACAAAGACTTTGTCCCAATAGCTTGCAAGTGATCTGATGAACATTTAGTTTCTGTTCCCCATTTAATTAATTCTGATGGGCTATTGATGTACCACAACTGTTTGTCCTAATAATGAGCTCCAAAATTAGAATGGCTAGAACCCACTTAGACAGCTGCCACAAAATATAAGCATTCAAAAATGCTCTTAGTCAAAGTAATGGGGTAGAAATGGCTGTAGTTCAGCAGCAAATTCACATGATTATGTCACATGAGTTTTATTTTTCCATTTCAAGCATAGTTAACCTACCAGCAGTAATGACCGCAAGAACTGTTACTAGCTGTAGATACTGCTATTTCATATCAGTATAGCAAAGATAAACATTCAGCCCGAAGTGTGCTAATCACGGAGTTGATATAGCAACAGGCATTGAACAATTTAGGTCAGTTCCTTGCAATGTTTAATTAGACTAATATATCTGTTTGCAATTAATAGCAGACGTGACAAGCTAATGTGTCCATGTACAGACAAATTAACCTCTGCCCATCAGCTGCTGGGATCTGTGAGAAAGCTGCCATGTTTTGCTTCTATCCATCCGAGTCTAAATAAAACTGCGGGATAATTGTCAACATAAATGTTAATAGAAAATACACTTCACCACAAAGCACTATTCATAGGAAACCATTTCTTAGGCAGCCTATCAGATGTGAAGAGTCACAAGAATGAAAATTTGTGTTACCATTTACTTTTTAAAAAATTTAATAAACTTTATTAGAGCATTTTTAAGTTCACTGCAAGTAAAGAGACTTCCTACATATCCCCTGCCTTCACAACGTACATAACCTCCCCATGGTCAACATACCCCACCAAAGCTTTACATTTGTCATGACTGATGAACCTACACTGGCATGTAATTTCTATGGAAAGTCCATAGTTAACATTATGGCTCACTGTTGGGGTTGCATATTCTATGGATTAGGGAAAAATCTATAATGGCATGTATCCTCCTTTATAGTGTCACATAGTGTAGCTTCACAGTCCTAAAAACCCTCCATGCTCCACTCATTCTTTCTTCCATAACTTCAACCCTTAGCAACCACTGATCTTTTTACTGTATCCATAGTTTTGTCTTTTCCAGAATGTCATAGAGTTGGAATCCTGCAGTGTGTAGCTTTTTCTGACTAACTTCTTTCACTTAGTAATATGCATCCAAATCTCCTCTATGTCTTTTTCTTGGAGGACAACTAATTTCTTATTAACACAGAATAATATTCTATTGTCTGGATGTAATAGAGACTATTTATCCATTCATGTACCAAAGGACATCTTGGTTGCTTGGCATTTGCTTCCAAATTTTGACAATTGTGAATAAAGCTGCTATGAACATCCATGTACAGGTTTTTGTTTGGACATGAGTTTTTAAATTCCTTTGTGTAAACATCAAGGAATGTGAATGGTGGATGATATAGCAAGAATATGTTTGATTGTGTCAGAAACTGCCTAACTCTCTTTCAAAGTGGCCAGCCCACTTTGTATTCCCACCAGCAATGAGTACGAGCTCCTATTGCTTCACATCTTCACAGGCATTTGGTGTTGTCAGTATTCTGGACCTTGGCCATTTCAATAGGAATGTGGGAATGTCTTATTACTGCTTTAATTTGCATGTTCCTGAAGATATTTGCCATTGTACATCTTCTTTGGCAAGGTACCTCTTAAGGTCATGTCCATTTTTCATTCAGGCTGCTTGCTTTCTTATTGCTAAGTCCCTTAACATTTTATAAAATATAGGTGCGTATTTATGATTTAGTTACTTGGTAATAAATATTATTCTGTAATGTTTCAACCATTGTAAATGAAGCCTATCATCCTAATTCAATTAGGGCTTAAGTCACTGAACTTTAGTGTTAACTCCTCAAAATAGTTGTTATTAGGTGCCACGGAGTCAAGTCTGACTCATAGCAACCCTACATACAACAGAGGGAAACACTACTCAACACTGTGCTAGGCACATGACCTTTTTAGTGTTTAATCCCATTGTTGCAGACACTGTCAATCCAGCTAGTTGAGGGCTTGCCTTTTCTTCATTGATTCACCATTCTCCCAAACATGATGTCCTTCTTCTCTAGGGATTGGTCCCTCCTCACAACATGTCCAAAATATGTAAGATACAGTCTAGCCATTCCTGCTTCCAAGGAGTACTCTGGTTGTACTTCTTCTAGGACAGACTTGGTTCCTTTAGCCATCTCTGGTATATTCAATATTCATCTTCAGCACCATAATTCAAAGGCATCAATTCTTCTCCTGTCTCCATTATTCAATGTCCAGCTTTCATAAGTGTATAATGTGGCTGAAAATATCACAGCATGAGTCAGGCATACCTTAATGTGCAATGTGACATCTTTACTTTTCAACACTTTAAAGAGGTTTTTTGTAACAGTTTTTTCCAATGCACTGTGTCTTTCGATTTCTTGACTGCTGCTCCCATGAGTGTTCATTGTAGAACCAAGTAAAGCAAAGTCTTGGACAACTGAATCTTTTCTCCATTTATTATGAAGTTGTTTAGTGACCCAGTTGGAGGGATTTTTGTTTTCTTGATGTTGAAGTGCAATCCATACTGAAGGCTGTGTTTTTTGATCTTCATCAGTAAATATTTCAAATCCTGTTCACTTTCAGCAAGCAAAGTTATGTCATCTGCATATGGTAGGTTGTTAATAAGTCTTCCTCCAATCCTAATATCATGTTCTTCTTAAAATCCAGATTCTCAGGTTTTTGCTCAGATTATTTGCTTAATATAGAGATTGAAGAGATACAGTGAAAGGTGCCGCCCTGGTATACACTTTTCCTGACTTTAAGCCAGGCAGTGTTTCCTTGTTCTATTCCAATGACTGCCTCTTGGTCCCTTTACAATTCGTAATGAGTACAATTAAGTGCTTTGGTATGCCCATTCTTCACAATGTTATCCATAATTTGTTGTGATCCACACAGTCAAATGCCTTTGCATAGTTAATAAAACAGGTAGACATCTTTCTGGTATTCTCTGCTTTTGGCCAAGATATCCATCTGATGTCAGTAATAATGTCCCTCGTTTCATGCTCTCTTATGAATCTGGCTTGATTTTCTGGCAGTTCCCTGTCAATATGCTGCTACAGATACTTTTGAATGATTCTTAGCAAAATTTTATTTGTGTGTGATATTAATGAGATCATTTTGAACCCCCTTTCTTGGGAATAGGCCCAAACTTCGGTCTCTTTCAGTCAGTTGGCCAGGTAGCTATTTTCCTAATCTCTTAGCTTAGACAAGTGAGCACCTCCAGTGCTACATCTGTTTGTTGAAATGTTTCAATTGATAGTCCATCAATTTCTGGAGACTTGTGTTTTGCCAGTGTCTTCAAGGAAGCTTCCACTTTTTTCAGTACCATGGGTTCCTGATCAAATGCAACCTCTTGAAATGGTTGATCATCCACCAATTCTTTTTGGTATATTGACTCTGTGTAGTCTTTCCTTCTTTTGATGTTTACTGCATTATTTAATATTTTCTCTGTAGAATCCTTCACTATTGCCACTGAAAGCTTGAATTCAAAATAGAGACTTGTATAACTTACCTGAGGCAATCTCTAGGTTTCCTACTTCAATAAATTGCCATTATGCAATTCTGAGGGGAGAAGTTGGAAAATTTTTAAATTTCCCAAGTTTTCATGCAACAGGAATCCTGAAAGATAGGGATTGTGGGTGTTGGTTTTGTTTACTTGAGAATAAGCTCAGGGGCTGTACTCAACTGGATGTCATTGCTAATTCTCACTGCCTACCGTCACTAACATCGTGGGCCTACCTAGAACCCATGGGGGCAATTCCCAGACTGTCCTAGAAATGAACCGTCTAGACGTTTAGGGTAAGAGAAGAATTAGGTCTTTATTTTTAGTTTTCAGGCCTGTACTTGGGAAAGAGCTCAGAGTGATGAGAGTTTGCAAATGATCATCTCGGGGGCATTCGAGCTGGGGTCATAGGAGCTGATAAAGATGTGACATGAAAACATCAAACTCTACT
The DNA here is from genome assembly GCA_007922755.1 of Pedetes capensis. Classification (NCBI taxonomy): domain Eukaryota; kingdom Metazoa; phylum Chordata; class Mammalia; order Rodentia; family Pedetidae; genus Pedetes; species Pedetes capensis. The sequence goes on from VMDO01006864.1 coordinate 21,020, forward strand.
TCCCTTCCTACCTTGTGAACTGAGCCCAGCTCCTCCCACCCTGTCAAGCAGCTCTCATGGTCCTAGTCCATTTTTGACAGCTGTTCCAGGAAGGCTTGAATTGAGTAAGAAACTGGGATGCTGTGGAAAATGCCCTGTTACATTTCCACAGAATCAAGTGACATGTTCCTATTCCACTGTCCAGTGTTTGAAAGTCAACCATGTAGAAGAAAAGGATTTTGGCACTGGAAACCCCCACAAGTCAAAACTCCTGCCAAGTAAAGAAGCCCACATTGAGACATCAAAAACTTCACAGGGACACGGGAGATGGGCAAATAGAAAAAGGACAAAGCCCCTGGGATTATTTATTCCCAAGAAAAGAAAGAAATGGGTCACTTAATGTCTCTCTAAATATAAGACAAATTGTTATTCAGAAGCTGTACCTAGGTGTATGAACATTTCTCTTCTGAGGATACAGAGGGAAACAATGGGCTTTATCTAGAGAAGGAAGGAATATATATGTACAAGGAGGGGTTTCCTGACACTTGTGGTTATAAAGCATTATAATAGGATACTAGAGAGGCTGTCATATCCACTTCCCCACAGAATTTTAAGAACACGATAGACACCTCTTGGTAAAAATGGTTTAGATAAAACCTCTCTGGAGGTTGGGGGATGGATCAGATGAGTTCTCAGGGGCCTTTTCAGCTCTATGTGTTTATCATTTTAAAACTAGACTACAGTGCTTTTTCAGATAAGCCTTATCTGGTAAACTAGAAGCTATATCATTTTTTCTCCCCACCTCCCCAAGCCCTGTCCAATCTTATTTTTCCTGTTTATCCTTTGCCTTGCTAATGCCTACTTGACACCTGCTCCTTGGATATTGTGCTCACACTGCTGTGGTATGCTGTGAGGCACACAGACACTATTAAAGATGGATGGGACATTTGCAAGGACAGAGAAGAGATGGTTTCTAAGTATCCCATATAAAGGCAATGTAGACTCCCTGCTCCTAGAAACACAGCCTCTAATAAAGCTAGCTTTATTTTAACAACTTTTTTTTGCATTGACTTAAATCTCAGTTTAAGATTTCAAAATATTTTACTGTCATGGTAGGGAAGCTCTGATCCTATTCCACATGGTTTGCTTTTCTTCTGACTTGGCGTCCCTTTGAAGTCATGATATCCCATTTATTATAGTATCATCTTGAGTGTCTTATGCTGGAGGATATCTCAGGTGGCTGTCACCAGCTTTGTCCTCTATCACACAAGGCAAATGTGACAGCCCATGAACGGTGCTTCACAACATGAAGGGCTCTTCTGAAACCCACACTTTTCCAGTTCCAGATGGTGGCCTGTCTGCTGTAATTCAAGGTTGAACAATTGCATGTTGGCCTCCGACAACATTCCCAAATAAGAGAAGGTTGAAAATTAAGAGGCTGAAATTTACAAAGCCAAGAAACTAGTTTAAGTCACCTGAGAATTACTCAGTTGAAATCATTTGAAAAATAATTCAATACCTAACTTGACTGCCAGGAGAAGAAACTCTGCTATAAGTAAAAGAAACAAGATCATCAGCTTTAAATTTAAATAAAACCACCCACCTGCAAGATATATACTATTTATGTAAATACCAATGCATATGCAAATGAATTAACCAATTTATAAAGGAAAATATATTTTAGTCTATAAAACACTAGGTAAAATCTACCTTTGTTCATACATTCATTTATGCCTGCAATGTTCTGTTTTTAAAATATTTTGATTAAATTTATTCTGAGTCCCCATTTGATAGTGTTTGGAACAAAGTCCTGAGTTATTCCAGTTCTTGCCTTGTATTTTTCTGTGCGACCAAGAGCCCCAGGACAATCATGAGATGTCCAAGCATCAACTGGGAGCATCTGGCCTCAGTATCAAGTAACAGTTGGGTCAGCACACACTGACATGTCTGTTGGCCCGTCTGGTCTTTGGTCATCAGTCTATGCTTGTTACTGCTGCAGCCTCCTTATCCCCACCTCAAAGCTGCCACAGGCCTGTCCACTGCCTCTCAACTGCTTTCCTCACTCTTTCTCACAATTTGTCTTATATTTAAAGAGATAGGTGAGGACATCTCCATACTGCCCCCATGTGATACCAGGGGTTCAGAACTGTTTCAGATCCTTTTGTGTAGACTGGACTAGCTACAAAATTCATGGATCCCAGTGCAAAATGAAAATGCTGGGCATCTTGTTCAAAAATTTTTCCAGATTTTGAGATGGTTGCAGGAGACATTAGACCAAGCATGAGGCCAGTGTGGCTATAGTTCCCTTGCTCATAAATCCAGCCCTGTGTGCAGATTTTCTACTTCCACCTACTCATCATGCTGGGTGTCAGTAATAGCAAGATGTTTATGCCTAAGCAAGGCATAGGTCCTCTGTCCTCAGTGACTTGGACCTTTCTGGAGAGTCTGCCTCTCCTATCAGAACTGAACCTTTGATGCAGGTGGTTAATCCACCGGACACAGATGCTTTCTTTTAGTCCACGGAGCCCAACCTGCCTTTTTTTTTCTCTCTTATTGTTCTTTTTCCAGATGAACCAACGTGTAGGCTCCATCAAGTCCAAGACTGGGGCAAGCTGGCTCTTTTTCACTCTTCTCAATGTATTGTTTATAGGGGGTACAATCCATTATGTTCTGAGACTTATAGCACTTAGACTTTTTAAATTACACTAAAAAACAGACTAATTGAACTTAATGCCCATTTAATTCAATGCTGTTATGTCCACCATTTGCTGTAGAACTAATTTTGAACACACAGAAGCTCTGTACAGATGCCCTCTTCTCTCTTCCCACTGTGGCATCCCTTCCTGGGTAAGCATCTAAGCACTCTAGTTGCTAATGGAATCGGGAAACAGCCAATGTATAATAGAAATAGGGCAGGAGGCTAAGTATGCAGATCAAGGTCACAAAACTAAGTGGTAGAACAGGGATCTCAACCTACATGGGTATATTCATGAATCCGGAATGTTAATATAATGTTATACTTCATGGCAGCTTCAATATTTGTAATGATGATAAAGTACTGATCACAGGTTCCTAAAAGTATGTACAGACCATCAAAAAATATAGGTAAGGTACAAGAAATGAAAATTTATTTGGCATTGATAGAGGATGCTACACAGCAAGAAAGGGAATAAAAAAGGGCCTTCTGTAGCCATCTGCTTCCTAGGTTCCATCTGAGGCACAAATATCAATGCTAGCTTCCTCTGAGACACATGGCTTGATTGGTGGTCAGTAGTGCCCTGGTGGTTATCATCACCTTTACAAATAGCATGATTGCTGATAAATAACATGCTTTACAAATGGCCCATTCGATGCCCAGTAACACTCTGTACATATGAAAACAATAGGTGTTTCCATGTCTGCACAAGGCTGGAGGACATCCTTTGAGGTAAGGCTCCTTCTGCATTTAAGAAGAAAACCTGTTTTTAACCCAAAAAAGACAGCCTAAGCCAAAACGATAGATAAAATATGACACACCTATAAAAAAGATAAAGTAATGGGAGGAATATCTGTCCTTTTAATGAGAGATGGACTTATAAATTCCCAAAGCCCCACTCCTCTATGCAGGGTTCACAGATTTTCACTGCTGAACTTGGCTGCTTCCTGATTTCTAATTCAGAAAACATAACTTTCTCTCTACACCTCTTCCATCTCCCTTCCCCCCAGCACCTATACCTGAAATTCAGCACATTCTCCCCCTTTTTAACAACAATAAAAATCCTCAAGTGCCTTTCTCGGTTTTTAAAATTCTTTTATAAACAAGACCAAGAAACTTGAAGAGGGACTCTGTGTCCCATGTCAACAGCCTGACATTTATTAACTCATCACAAAACTTTAACAAAACGTTAAAATGATAATAGGAAGTGATCACTAACAGGAACTAATATGGGTTCTCTCATTTCTCTTTGGATAGGGGCAGGCAGACCACAGAATAATATAGATGGTGGATATAAGCATTATAGTCAAACAGGCTCCTGCATTTTTGCTTATTTTTTAGTTATTCAGTTATATTTTAAAAAGTCTAGAAGTAATCTTTGAGTTTCATGATCTTCCATAAATACAAACCTTAAAGTAGAATCTTCCAATAGGAAGGTAATATTCAGAAAGTGCCTCTAAATGCAAATCTATACCTGGGCCATTTCAGAGGGCCCAGTGAGAGACTATGAGGTGCCCTGGCTTAATCACTTTCTACCTGTGTGACTGAAGGTGAGTCACTTAACTCCTCTGCGTCTCAGTAACAAGGTCTACTACTTAAGACACTAAATACAAGCACCTATATCGATATATTAAAGTACTCCAAGTGCTCAAGCCTCAATGATTGTTTTCTTTTTCCCATTTCTTAGAGTCAGGCAGTAACACCAGCAATGTATATTTTTCAACACACATGTGTGTCAAACACTGTTCGAAGATTTTAAACTTTATTCACTCATTAACCTTCACAATTCCATATAGTTGATACTATGATTAACTTCACTTTACAGATGGGAAAATTGAAGCACAGAAAGATGAAGTAACTTGCCCAAGATCATACAGCTAGGAGAAAAAAAAAAAAAAAAAGAAACTCAGCCTGAGTCATACAGCTAGGAAAAACCCCCAGATATCCAGGCTCTAGGATATACTCTCTTAAAGGAACTAAAAAATTATTTTGTTTGACATATGAATTTTTATCTTTGATGACATTTTAACTCCCTAATCTTTAAAGCAATGCTCACTACTAGGTAAAAATATAGAGAGTACTCTGGTAATCTTAGTATGGATTAGTTTTCCTAAGTAAGAAAAAAAATCTATAACCCAAAAAGTAAAAGATGAGTGGACAACATAAAAATTTAATAACTTCTAGGTAATCATAAGCTGAGTTATAAAATAAGAAACAAATGAGGGGACAACACTTTTATCATGAATAATAGTCAAAAGTTTAAAATCCACAATATATAAAGAGCTTCTACAAGTTAATAATAAAAGTAAGCAACTCAATGGAGAAATTGGCCAGGAATATAAAAAGAAGTCACAAAAAGAAACAAATGACATGAAAATATGCTTAATGTCACTAATGGAATAATATAAACAATGATAAGATACTATTTTTGTCCATTGAAGTTAGGAAAACAAAAATAATACTTAAAGTAGTAGTAAATGTGTGGGCAAAAGTACATTCTATTATGGTATTTCATAGGTATAAATTGGAATCACATTTTTGGAAAGAAATTTGGCAGCACCTATCAGAATTTAAAATGTACATACCTTTGACTTGGCAATCCACTTCCAGGTTTCTAAACTATAAAATACTGTGACTGTGTCCAAGACCATAGGCAAAAGATGTTCACTGCAACATTGATGGCAATAGTAAAAAACAAACAACAAATAAAAATCAGAAAAAAAAAACAGGTAAATTATATCTCAATAAGAGACTGGCAAAATAAACTATTATGCAATAGAGCTTTGTAATTAAATAAAGCAAGGAGATAGCACCTACATGGAGTATCTGTTTCATATGGTAAATGTGTATTTAACATTTTAAGAAACTTCCAAATAGATTTCCAAAGCACTTACCATTTTATATTTCCATAATCTGAATGACAATCTTTGTGATGTTATTCTTCCATTAAATGGAATCACATTGTGTTTTTTTCCCTAATGACAAATGATGTGAAACATTTTGAGGTGTTCTTATTTATGTTGATATCTTATGTAAAATGTCTATTTAAATATCTCATTTTTTATTGAGCTGTTTGTCTTCTTATTCTTTTATATTCTGTTTATATTCTTTAGGTATATGTGTTACACATGTTTCCTCCTACTCTGTTGCTCTTCCTCCTCCTCTTCCTCTTCTCCTTCTCCTTCTCCTTCTCCTTCTCCTTCTCCTTCTCCTTCTCCTTCTCCTTCTTCTTCTTCTTCTTCTTCTTCTTCTTCTTCTTCTTCTTCATGTTGTTGTTGTTATTAGGTGCCCTCAAGTCTGGTTCTACTCATAGTGACCCTACATACAACAGAACAAAACGCTTCCTGACACTGTGCCATGCTTGGCACTGTGTCAATATTTCTCTACTATTCATAGGGTTTCCAATGGCTGATTCTTATAAAAAGTAAAGCTTTTAAATGATGAAGTTCGATTTATCAATTTTTCTTTTGTTGTATATACATGCTTTTTGAGCGTAAGAACACTTGACCTATTGCAAATGCTGTAAAAATTTTCTCTTATGATTTCTTCTAGAAGTTTTAGGCTTTACATTTAAATCTGTGATTCATTTTGTGATAATTTTCATGCATGGTTTGAGGTAAGGGTCAATGTTAATTTTGTTCCTGTATGAATATTCATTTATCCAACATCATTTGTTGAAAAGGCTTTCTTTTCCCTATTATATTGCTTTGGCACCTTTCAAAAATCAATTTACCATGTATATATTGGTCTATTTCTGAACTCTGTTCCAATGATGTACATATCTATCTTTTCGCCAATATCAATCTACCTTTGTTGTTCGGTTCCATGGAATCAGTATCTGACTCATAGCGACCCTGTGTACAACAGGAGAAACAGTATTGTCAGTGCTTCTCTGCTATCCATAGGGTTTTCAATGGCAGATTGATTTTGAGGAGTGGGTTGCTGAGTCCTCCCAAGTGTACAGTATCTGGTGCTCCCAGGTGGTCTCCCATCCAAGTACTAACCAGGCCCAACCCTGCTTAGCTTCTGAGATCTGTTGGAATCAGATGCCACAGGGCTATGGCTACAGGCTTTGGTAACATAGCTTTATGATTATTCTTAGAACCAAGAAGACTTCCATCTTTGTTTTTCCTAAACACTGTTTTGTTTTCTCTAGGTCCTTTACATTTCCATATATATTTTAAAATCAGCCTATCAATTTCTAAAAAAAAAAAAGTCTTGGAATTTTGGTTGAGATTGTAATGTATCTTTAGATGAATTTGGGGAAAGCTGATAACAATATTGACTCTATGAACCATTTAACTTTTTAAACAATACAATTTATATATGCACCTCAAATTTTCTAAACTTTAACTTATACAATATGTATATGCAAATTTATCTATTTATTTAACATAATCTGCATATAAAAATTCATCCACCTAGCCAGCCATTCATTCATTTATTAGAGCTTAAAGTACTTATCATGCTCCCTGCCAGGGGATTGGGATACAGCATCAAACAGAGGCAAATTCTTTGCTCTCTTGGAACTTACCGAATTACCTTAATAGGCACAGCCTAATTCTTTTCCCCCTACCTGCTGATGAAGGCTTTAGTGATTTCTGTCATTCTGGGAGCCCTCAGAAGTCCTACTGTGTTCAGGAACAGATCCTATCAAACAGCACAAAACAAGCTCAAGGCACCACTGTTGTTTTGACAAGGTCTCCTGTCCACAATTTCTTTCCTTCATGGTTCACTCCATGTTTCCCCTACTATTAAGCATGGCCCTGAGAATTCCAGCTCATGGACTGTGTTCAAGACTGTCTGCTGCAGAGAAGAGAGTGAGACAGAGCTAAGTATCAACTTTATCCCTAGGTGACTGATAGAATATTGAGGCCCATTGTGGAATGATCAAATCAGACTAATTAGCATTTCTGTCACCTCAAATATTTATCATTTCTTTATGATGACAGCAAGTAAAATCCTTTCTTTTAGCTATGTTGAAATATAGATATGCTATTATTAACTAAATCACTATGCTGTGCCATGTATCACTAGAACTCATATCTTTTAGCTAACTAAAATTTCATGCCTTTTGACCATTTCTTCTTTACCTCTCCACCTCCAAACACATATGTAAAATTTGTTATTTGCCAATTAAAATTTTTTTAATTAAATGTAAAAAGTTTTTAAACTTAATAAAAAAGAAAACTAAGGCCCAGAGATGTTAAGTGGCTAATGAAACATAGGCAATGAGTGGCAGAACCTGGATTCAAATCCAGATCCAATTAGTATAAATTCAGCTTTTTTCCCCACTGCCTCATAATATTACAGATGCGAATGTTTATATGCAATGCATAAATTCAGAGTCATTCACAAAATGGACATTTGTAAGGCAAGCAAGCTATTTTTTTGCCTGCTGCAAAACAAAGAAGTAGCTGCCCCGTTTCTTGCTCCTTTAGAGCCCTAGCAGGACTGCCAGACTAACCAGTGTCCTTTCACAGCAGGGTTCTTAATCAAGGTTCTGTAGATGGCCCCGGGGAGGAGGGTATCAGGAAACTTTTTGAGACTCAAAGTAAAGACTTTGGTGTATGTATATTGTACATTTTGGGGTACAAAATTTGTACTTTGCATGTACTTTTTTTGTTTGTACTTTTGCATGTTTCTTAAAGTGTTCCTTTCCCCTTCAAAAAGTTGAGAATTACCATTCCACCAATGACACCTACCTTAGGCTACCTAGCCTACAACAAAGTAATCTAATTTATCAACAAATATTTATTTATTGTGCACAGACAGGGCAAGCCTTGGTCAGCATTTATTACCAATTTAGTAAGTGGTAGAAAGTGCTATGTAGTGAATAGGGGATGGGAGGAGCTAGTTGTTGGAGGAGAGAGGAAACATCACCACAGGGTCCTTAGGGTAGCATTAAGGAAACAAATGGGAACTGAAATTTGAAGAATGAATGTTCCCAGGATTGTGAGCTCAGGAATAAACAAGAATGAAAACTCTGTCCTGGGGGCTTGGTTCAGTCTCAGCGGGTACCCAGGCAGCTGTGGTCAACAGATTACCATTAAATGCAACTTGCCTGAACAACTCAGTCATCAGCATTCAGCTAGTACCATAGCATGAAGGGGAAAAGGAAAGCTACATTCAAGAGAAGATGAAAAGGACACAGGCGAGCAGAAAATAAAATGCCTTGAGTCTTTTTTGCAGACTCAAACCCACTAATCGATCTTTCTGACTCTAAATTGAGCTAACAGCAGGCATAGTACACACCCAGATCAGTAGTAGCTCATACACATTTCAACATAATCTGGCCCTGGAAAAGAAAGTCACTATAAAGAAGTCATTAAGTCCTTTGGTTAAAGGAACTGCCCACCTGTCCACATTTCAGCTGAATCAAATCTGAATCGAATTCTGGCTCTATACCCAAATTCCATTCTGTATGGATGCTGGACATATCCTTTCACTCCAGACACAAACAGGCACACTTGATATTTAAAGCAGTGTTTCTATTTTTAGTTGTTGCTGCACATCTGTCGGCCTTTCTCCTTAATGGCCTGCTCAGAAGAAAAGGAGAAAAGCAGTATAAAATCATTTTGTTGTTCAATATCATGATTAGTTTTCTCAAGTTGACAGCCAGCCTTAACAAGATTCTCCTCTTCAGGAAAGGTTCTTTTGATGGATGGTGTCCCTGTGGCTCTTATCCAAGTCACAGAAGCAAGAAGGACGTGAGTTCATAGTTGGAGGGTGTCTTTTTTCTGCTAACTCAGGTGTAATGTATACAACCCCACACCTCTTATAGCCCCAAAGTGCAAGTCCAAGAGAAAGGACAGCCATTTTTTTCCTGTCTTTTTCTTTGTTTTAACTAAATTATCCCTGGCTCTGCCCCTTTTCAACCTGAACGTGGTTACAAGTAATAACCTAGGACTGCAGCCAAGTTTAATAAGTCAGAGTACATTTTGGGAGAAAAAAATCTCCTCTGTATTTCAATTACAAAACAAGAACAAAAGTAAAATGGTGTCTTGCCTACCAAAACAAAGGAATGGAGTACTCAGTGAGAAGTCCAGAAATTCAGGAAGGTATAGCTGACAAATTATAAAAATATCATCACTCAACAAATTGTTTTGAGCAGTATATGTCTTTTTCCTCATTCACAAGGCTTGAATTTTTCTAAAACTCGAATTTCTCTATAAAAATATATAACATTCTTGCAAGTGTAGGGAAACATTTTTTTCTTTTGTCACCTGGCCCTTTGGTCTTTGAGTCACCTGGCCAGGATCAGTGACATCTTCACTTTGCTGTCTGTTGAAGTTGAGCTGAGTGAACGTGTCTTTTAAGGAAATATGGGAAAGCTCACTGAGAATGTCAGTCTTGCAAGATTTCATTTAGGATTTTAACAAGAATACTCACAGACTAGACAACACAGCTTTTAGAATAAGAAGGAAAATATCTCTATATTTATATTCATGTATTGTTATTAGGTGACATTGAGTCAGACCTGACTCATGGCAACCCTATGCAGAGCAGGACAAAACATTACCCAACACTGTGCCATGCACATGATCTTTTTATGTTTGAGCCCATTGTTGCAGACACTGTGTTTCTTCTCATTTTGAGTTGTGCCACATCAGCAAAAGGAGGTCCCAGAGGCTTTACTCCACTCCCATAATTAAGATTGACTCTACTTTGAGGAGGCAACTCTTCCCTAGTCGTTTCTTGAATGTCTTCCAGCCTGAGGGGCTTATTTTCTGGCACTATATCTGAGTGGTTCTCTGCTATTCATAGGGTTTTCAATGGCTAATTGTTTTGGGAATGGACTGCTAGGTCCTTCTCCCTAGTCTGTCTTAGTCTGGAAGCTCAGCTGAAACCTGTCCACCATGGGTGGCTCTGCTGGTATCTGAAATACTGGTGGCATAGCTTTCAGAATCACAGCAACATGCAAGGCCCCACAGCATGACAAGCTGACAGACACCTGGGGGTATATCCATGTATTCCTACTTATATATAAATGTAGTCATATATTTATAAATTTTATATATACTTTTTGCAAAAGTATAAGGACTTCATTTGGGGTCTGGGGAATTGCAATCCAGGAGACCCGGTTCGTGTAGTTGTGAGTCAGTGTTCTGAGGAATGGAGGAAAAGTGGGAGCTTGTATATTAAGAAGGAACAGAAACGATAAGACTGATAGAAGAAAAAGGAAAAGAATGTATGAACAATTTAGAAATATTCATAAAATAGGAGTTGGTTAGCCTCTAAATAGGTATCTTGAATTTCTGGGAATAATGTAACTGTCCAGTCTGGCTCATTCCAGTTACATGTGGTCAAAATGTGGAGGCCACTAAGATACATATTCCAAGTATCAGCTAGAATTGCATAAGTGCCCAAATGCTGTTTCTATAAATGGCCTCCCAACTCCATTTGGAGAAGCTCTTTTTTTCTTTTTTTTTTTTTTAACTTTTTTATGAGTAATTTTTAATGTGCATTTTAATGGGTCTCATTATGACATTTCCATACACGTGTTTCATTGTGCATTGGTCAGGTTAGCTTCTTCCCCCTTACCCTCTCATGACCCTCCTCCCTCATCCTCTCCCTCCCCACCAATGGTCTCCTTTCTATTTGCATGTCCTTTTTGTGACTCAGTCTATATCTTTCTATCTATCTATCCATCTATCTATACACTTTATACATATATTTTTATGTATTTATACCAGGGGTGCCAGAAGAAGCATGCACATTTAAAGAGATATTACCTATGTATTACTTTCTGAAGTGGAATTGAATCACAGTAGCAATTGTGCAGTGTGACATTCACTCCGAAGATAGCATTAATCAAATGAATGTTAGTGCCAACATGCAACAGGAAAGGCAGTCAAAGAAAATGGCAGAAGTACAGTTATCATTCAAGTTCAAAGAGGGTGAGACTATTTTGAAGTGGTATTTGAAATTTAAGAAATTTGTGGAAGTACAATGACAATGGAAGCTTGAGTATGCAAGAGAACCTCGAACATACCTAACAATTGCGTGACATTTGTGATGAGTTTGAGACACATGGTACTATGTGCAATGTACACAAGAGAAGACCTGGGAGGCCTCACACAGCAACAAGTCTCACTCCTTCTGCTACGATTACCACTTCAAGTGCCTCTTTTAATTGCAGAAGTCAAACATGATTTTTATTCATCTTTTATTATCAGTATATATTACTACAATGTTAATATAGTTTTTCTTTTCTAAAAGTGTATAGTTTTTTTGGCACCCTCTGTATACATTAAATCAATTTTATGGGAACTACAGCTGTACCTGTGAGACAGTCTAGGTATTGCATCTGAAAGACTATCTTCACTGAACTAGCTTCTACAGCTTTGGAAAATATGTTTCTTAATTTTTTCTATTTGAAGACATGCATACCTTCAACAAAATGAATCATAAAATATTTAAAACCGTAAAATTTGAAACACAAAAATTATTCGTACTGAAGTTCCTTAATAGCAATAGCACATTTACTTATAGAACGTAACTGAGTATGGGTTGAAACATTTAGTTACTCAGGTAGTAAAATTCATGATTTGGTTATCTCACATAAAGCATGCCTAATGCCTTGGTTTCTGGGGAAAAATACCTGACAATCCCACTCCATCCCATCACAAGACATCATTTATTTCAGTGAGCATTTACAAAATTCCTACTGTGTGCCAAAGAGTACTCTATCTGTTGGGAATGTAAGGATGTATGATGAGCACAGCTCCACTATATTATTTCAGGTCGTCCTCATTTCATTAAAGTGAAATCTTTTCTCCCAGAGAGTAAAGAAAGCCCTTCCCTCTCTAATCTCCAGAGCTCAGAATCAAACTACATCTTCTGGTAAAATGCAAAACACTAAAAGCAAGTATGCCTTATCTTCATCAAAAATTATTTTAATTGAACACTAAGTTTGGAGTTTGTTGTTGTTGTTGTTGGTTTAGCTCAGGTGGTAGAGTGCTGCTCTACACTCTCTAAGGATGTGGGTTCAATTCCCAGCACTGCAAAAATGGGAGAAGGACTTGGCAATCCACTTCCAAAGCAATCCCAAAACAATCAGCCGTTGAAAACCCTATGAGGGTCGCTATGAGTCAGACCTGACTTGACGGTACCTAACAAGTTTAGGGTAGCAGGTGATGTTACCAATATTGAATGGAACACTGTAAAGTAAATGTACTGATTCTGACATCCTATGTTCAGTATCTGCTCAGACTGTTCTTCCATTTTAAGCCACTTCTGCAATGTTTTTACATTTTGACACATGCCTTAATGAAACATACCACTCTCTCCCATCTGCAGGGCTCTGAACTAGTCACATAAATGTATTGTCTCATTTGACCTCAGTTGTATCATAACCATTTGAATAAAAAAAAATAACAACCAGGCCATGAGAGGATGAATCCTATGCCAAAGGTCACACAGGCAGTGAGTGGCAGATTTGGGGGTCAAACACTGGTCTAAGTCATTCCAAAACACTGGTCCTTCTGCTGTGGACTAGTTGCGTGCTTTGTCTTGATCTTGCCGTTCTAAAAGATCTGGATGTCTAGGCATGGGCACCCACCTCTGTCAGTTGATGTCATTGCTTTTCCCTTCCTCACCCCAGGCACTTCAGAGAGATTTTCCCTGAGATTGCTCAGCTTTCACCATGACAGCTGTTTTCAGGCTACTCCAGAGTGCACACAAATAGAGACATTGGCTATCTAAGGCAGCTATCAGGTCAATTGCTATCAGACTAACAGGGACACATGTTTAGTAAGTTGGAAATGTAGATTAAAAATCCTGATGAAAGTCATTCACATTTAGAGTGAGTAAAATATAACCAATTAATTTCAAATGGCATGTGATCTTTTTACTTGCTACTCAGCTTAAACTTCCAAAACAGGATTTATTTCAATAAAGTTGACAGATTTATAGAGGTATAATGGATTGGCAAAAAACTACCTATGTAATGTATACAGTTGATAAGCCAGGACATATGGTGAATTTGGACCCATGAAACCATCACTAAAATCAAGGTAATGCAATATCCTTCCAAAAGTTTCCTATATCCACCCTCTATTTTGTGGTAGCAACACTTATCATGAGATCTACCTTGTTAACAAGGTTTTAGAATTATTAAATGCTATCTCCTAACAAAAACAAAATAAAATTTCCACTTAATAAAAATTGCATTTATATGAGGGCTGACAAAATCTGTCAGGAGGTAGATTGTTGGAAATGGATCCAGTAAATTGGATGGGGAGTGTATGAACATATTCTGAGTAGCAGGGATTTTCTAAGTGACTGATGATGAATTGTTTAACATCTCATAGTGGTGCACATTCAGTTAGTTACTATTTATGCAACTGGTTGTCAATTTCAGCCTTAAAAATAGACCACTAACTGGGGTATATCCAACTACAGGTAGAGAAAAATCTCTCATGAAGTTGAAAAGCAACAAACTCATTACAAATGATATAATAACAAACCAACCTGATAGTTATATTTGAATGAAATACTCATTTTTTTTCTTATAACAGAAAGTTATTTTACATAGAAATGCCATCATTATTTGACTTTTTTCAATCCACAGTGCTGTGAGGGCCATGGAGGTGGTTGGCAATGCCCTTCAGGGAGAAAGAACAGTTGTGCCCCATATCCACAGTTGAAATCATCCCAACAGTGTTGACTTCATGTTTTTATATTCAGTGAGTGTGAACTTCTGTTTGGCACAATTTCTTACACAAAGGCTGAATTACAAAACAAAGAGAGTAATGAAAGGAAATCCATTAATATTCACTTGAAATCAAAAATATAATTTAAAGGGGAGAATAAAATGCTAGCCTATTAAGTCTCACTGTTTTACTTTTAAAAGAGAAGGCTTTAGAATGTTTCTTTTTGTGTCCCTCAACTTTCACATCTTGCATTGAAGGAGTTTTCTTTTTTTCATTTTCTCTATGGTGATATAATCAAAGGAGAAATATATGAGAAGCTTGATAATTTCAGAGTCTTCATTTCAAACCATTAAATCTGAATTGCATAATTTCCTTTCTAAAGATTGGAGCTCTCCAAAAATGAACAGATGAAAGGTCTTAGCTCTCAAGGCTACTTACTCAACCACTTATACAAATAACATATAATAACATGCATTCTGAGACTATTTTTCCTTTAGTATCTCAAAACAGTATGAATTGATGCAGCCTAGATCAGCTATTAAGTCCCTCTATTGCCTGCCCATCAATCGCCAGGTCAGCACTAGAGGCTTATAGACTTGCATTACTGAGCCACAATATTACCCAACAATGATCATCATATGAAATTAGGTTCTCCATCAAAAACAAAATTTTTTGTGGCTCAAATTATGATTCTGGGTGCAGGCCTCCAGCTCGAGCATCAACATTGATGCAAAATTGATGAAACTTCCAAGTGAAATTGCATTGTTTGATCTTCACAGCCCTGGAATAACATAGCCTAAAGCTACAGTTTCTGTAAACTTACTTTGCACAAACGACTTAGCCAGTACAGATGTATTGACATAGAGTGCCCATGAATGACATTAGGGCTACTTAGAAAAAAGACAAAATAACAGCAAAAGAATGCAGCAATTGGTTCTGAAAATTACCTTTTTCCAGTGAACCTCTCTGAAAAATTACCTTTTTCTGCTGAATCTCACTCAAAAATTACCTTTTCCAACTGAAGCTCTCTCAAAGTGCCTTGATGTTAAGCAATATAGTTTTAAGTTGAAAATGTCACAAGGCCATGAAAAGAAATTGATAGAAAATTTCAGGGTTCCTTGTTGATATTTGAAGCAGCCTGTGGATTTTTGTTCTTTAACACAGATCTGCTCTGCTATGCTACCACTTTGATTTCTGTATTGCCAAAACAGCATGTTTCTAGGCTTAATGGCTTCACAGAGAAGGGTATGAAGGTGATTTAGTTATTGCTGCCGAGGGTCTGTTACCACTAGGAAATTGGTAAACAGATGTTTTCAAAACCTTCTCCATTCACCATGGAACTTTTAAAAAGTGCAGTAAATAAAATCTTGAAGTTTCTTTATCCTTTAAAGGAAACTATAATTCTATTTACTACAGCATCCTTTTAGAAATTATGCACTAGAGGGGAGGTTTTATGTTTGGGGTGTGTGTGTGTGTGTGTGTGTGTGTGTGTGTGTGTGTGTGTGTGTGTTTTCCTGACAGAGGTAGTTTTGGTTTCTTCAGTCAGAAGGGATGGGAAAGGAGGCATCATGTGTCTTGGAAGAAGCATTGGACCAAACATGCTAAGACCTGAATTTTAGCCTTGACTTTAGTTCTAGCAGCAGTATGACCTTGGCCAAGCCCTTGTGGAATAAGGAAATAGACAAGATGAAAGTCAGAGGTTCCTTCCAGCTCTAACATCCTACAGTTTCGTTTTGGACAAGATTTAACATCAAAATGTCTCACAACAGTTATTGTTTATTATCAGTATATATATATATATATTTTTTTTGCGCACGTGTGCGTGTGTGTGTGTGTGTGTGTGTGTGTGTGTGTGTGTGTGTGTCCCTTAAAAAATAAAGAAATGCTTTCCATTCTGGGATGATCAGGTATGATCTCTTATAAAGACAGAGGGACAACCTAGGTGGGATAGATAGTTATAGTACTTGGGGAATTTTCAAAGTAATTGACCCCTGCCAGATACATTTTTTTCTCTTCCTTGCTTATTTTTCCTTCTTTCTCTTCTTCCTTTCTGAGTCTCTCTGCTTATTTGGCTTTTCTCCAGCCTCAATTCTCTTCTCTGCCCCATCTCTTTCTGCCTTCTCCCTTTTCTTCCTAACTCATAAGACTTTCAATATCTCCTTAGAATCTCCAGAAAGAGCTCACTGGTAGAACTCAGGATTAAGGATTTTGTGAACTACTATAGTAGTGTCAATCTTTAAATTTTTTCAAACTAATTAATTGGAATTAGAGGTATACCAAATGACCATTTTGGATAAGTACTGAATCTTCCATATTGACTAAAGTTACAATTCTGCCAAAGATGGGGTTAAATAGATTTTGGAATATGTGAATTCCTAATATTTTATATTTAAAAATTCATTAGAATTAAAATTTTATCATTAATGTTTTACTAGTCAGATTTTAAATTTGACACTATGATGTAAGCATAATAATTTTTTCATTTGCTCAGTTATTAACCTCCCCTTGCAGTCTTTATCCTGTATATTTGTGACACAAAATAAGTGCTCATTTTCTGGTAGCATATTCAATATTTGATTTAACAGCATTGTGTTAAACAAAATATAATATTTTCTTTTGTGTTGTTTTTAATGTACACTGAGTTTCATTATGGTATTTCCATGCAATTATATCATGTACTTGGTTCTTACTCCCTCATTATTCTCCTATGTTGCTCCCATGCTCCCATTTCCCTCTCCTTTCCACATGTCTCCTCATACTTTCTAGTCATATATATATATGTATATATTCTTTCTAAAAATAGATCTAGCTTCCACATATGAGCAAAAGTATATGGTATTTCTTTTTATGAGTCTGGCTTGCTTCACTTAAAATAATCTTCAGTTCTATCCATATTCCTGTAAATGACATAATTTAATTCTTCTTTATGGTTGAATAAAATCCACTGTGTATATATACCAACTTTTTAAAATTTATTCATCTGTTGATGGACATCTGGGCTGATTCCATATCTTGACTATTGTGAACTGTGTTACAATCAACATGGAAGTGCAGGTGTCTCTATAGTATGACTGACGCCTTAGATTCCTTTGGGTATATACCCAGGAGTGGTGTAGCTAGATCATATGGTAGTTCTATTTTTAGTTTTCTGAAGAATCTCCATACTGGTTTCTATAATGGCTGTACTACTTTACAGTCTCATTAACAGTGTATAAGGGTTCCTTTTCCCTCACATTCACTCCAGCATTTGTTGTTGTTTTGTTAATGCTAGCCATTCTGACTGGGGTAGAATGGAATCTCAGTGTAGTTTTGATTTGCTCTTCCCTGATGTCTAGGAACATTGAATACAAACGGCAACAACTGTAACAACAACATTTCCATTTAGGTGTGCACACTTCATATTTGTTGTTACTTATTTGTGGTCTTTTCCCTACCCAACTGGCTCTTTCTCCACTCTTGTGGCTGGATAGTCCCTCCTGGACAGTTCAAGGTCCAACTTTGTATGATTGCTGGTGCGGGTCCATCCACAGACCGAGTCAAGTAACTTGGTCTCCTTCTGTGCCCCATGGCACTGTGCTCTCACTTGCATCAAATCTCTTACCACTTAACACTGCATTCATCCATTCCTGTGTGTACTTTCTCTAATTCATGGTAACTCTCACATTTATGCAATTCAGGGAAAGAGAAGAGAAAGAAACAAACGGCAGATAAAAGGGAGAGAAGAAGAATGTCATGTTTTGTTCAATTAAAAATGAATGCTCAGCTGAGGGCTGAGGCACATGCCTGTAATACCAGTGAATCTGGGAGCTAAGATAGGAAGATCACAGGTTTGAGGCCAGAGGCAGCCTCCACAGCTTAGCATGACCCTGTCTCAAAATAAAAGATAAAAAGGGCGCTCAGGGTGCAGCTGAGTAATGGAGTGCTTACTTAGCATGTGCAAGGTCCTGGGTTCAATCTCTAGTACTAGAGGGGGAAAAAAAGAATGCTTTCTTCATATTTTAACATCTCTGAAATAAGGCTATTCCTCACAAACTTTTGTCCCTTATAGTTGAAATCTAGGTAGCAATCACAACGTTGTTGCCATTACCTGCATGTGTATGAACTTGTTCAAGTAACATACCTAAATGATTGAAAACCTGTTTGAAGTCCATTTTACCAAGGAACATAAATCCTGGCTATTGTCCACAAACCTCTGTTGTCATCCTCAAAGAAACTGAAGAAAGATTCAGCATCAGAACTTGCAGAATTTTGTCAGTAGCTTTCAAAAAAATCTCAGAGATAAGAACTGAGCATTCTTTTCAAGAAATGCTGTATCATCAATGCTCTTGATAGAATATTACATGGATAAACACTAATACTGTTTTTTTAAGTTAAAAAGGGAGCTTAATGAATCTCACTCCCATACAGAGATATATAAACAAGTTTAATAAGACCTTAGTCAATTTATTTTGCTTACAGTTTCCACTTTGAATATTCATAAGAGTAACATGTATTTTTTAAAAATATACTGTATGTCTAAATAAGATTTTACAAAGCTCTTTCAGAAAACACAAAATAAATATCCTATGAAGAAGACATTTGTTTATTTGAAAATTTTTTTATATCTTATAATCAATGGCAAGATAGATTAAGTTAAATGTGCAAATAGTATCAGTTTATGAGTCCAGATTAACAGAATTAATATTAAGAGAACTTTTGCAGATACCTATCATGTCTGAGACACCTAAATGCCTCAGAGGCAATTCAGACAAGTTTTGTTTAATAGGGAAATTTTTTCCTGTGTAAACTAATGTCTATTATTATTTTCAATGCCAAGCTTTATTGAGCTTAGTGTGGAGTAAGAAATTATTTTTCAAAGCATACATGGATGCTCAATATAGCTCCAATAAATATGTGAAAAGACATATCATCATCATAGCACCTGCTTTGCTGAATTCCACCTATTTTAATTTAGTGAGAAAAACACATGACAAACATTTTCCCACAATAAACCTGCACATTAGTAAAACAGACATATGCTTTGGTTTAATCATTCATAAATAAAACAGCTCTGACTGATAGTAGAAAGAAATGTATTTAAATGGTATTTAAAGAGTCTTTCAAACAGGAATAAAAACCTAGATGCCACTTGTACTCAAAATGAGTATTTAGCACTATGTTAAGACAAGCCATATGGGTATAGGTGCTCAGACAAGATCTTTCTTAGAGTAATTAATTATATTTTCTGAAATAGCTTTTCTCTGCAATCTTAACTAGCCATGGGTCTCTAAAGTAAGCTTAGCTAGCATTTCTCAAAGCACACATGTAGACATCTGCTTATTTCTGTGGAGGATAATGGAAAAGTCCTAACTTAACTTCACACCATAAACAATTAGAAAGCTGTATAAAATGGCTGCCAAATATTGGATAGTAGATAGCTCAAAACTGTAATCCTAGCCAGGTGCCGTGGCACATGCCTGTAATCCCAGGAACTCAGGAGGCAGAGACTAGAGAACTGCAAGTTCAAGGCCAGAGGCAGCCTGCACAAGTCAGCAAGACCCTGCCTCAAATTTAAAAAATTTAAAAAAAAGGGGGGGAGGGTTAGGGATGCAGCTTATTGGTAGAGCATTTGCCTAGCATGTGCAAGCTCTGGATTCAACCCCCTAATACTGAAAGAAAAAAAGAAAATGAAAGAAGAGAGAGAGAGATGAAAGAAAGAAAGAAAGAAAAAAGAAAGAAAGAAAGGAAGGAAGAGAGAAAGAAAGAAGAAAGAAAGAAAGAAAGAAAGAAAGGAAGGAAGGAAGGAAGGAAGAAAGAAAGAAAGAAAGAAAGAAAGAAAGAAAGGAAGAGAGAGACTATGATTCCCAAGAAAGAAACAAGCAAAGAAAGCTACATAATTACTCTGGCAGACTGCTTGGAGCCAATTTTCAGACTATAGGGACCAGAAGGAACCCAACTCAAACTCAATGTCTTCAATGAGTTGAGGAAATTGAGATAAATTCAAGGAGGCTGAAGTGGCTGTTTAGGGGTAGATTCCAGAAAGTGGGAAGCTGCATATAGAAAAACAGCTCCAAAAATAGCATGAGGATCCCCTTGAGTCTCCAGAGTTGCTGGGATTACACATGCTCCCCATGTCACCCCACTCCCTGAGTTTTGGTAATTACTAGTTCATGCATGTGTACCGTGAAATTTCACAACACTGGGCAAGGCACCACTAAAGAGTTGTAAGCTGAAAAGTTTCCCAAACCCTCATAAAGTGTGGAAATGTTCAAACTTCAAACAAAGTAGGATCTGTGGTGATCACTTCTGATACTCATAAGAGACTCCACTGGGATCACATTTTGGTAATAGGGGTAAATTATCTCTAGAGTGAAAAATATGTCATACTACCATGTTGTTGTTGTTAGGTGCCATCGAGTCGGTATCCTACTCATAGTGACCCTCTGTACAACAGAGGAAACACTATTGTCAGTGCGTCTCTGCTGTTCATAGGGTTTTCAATGGCAGATTGATTTTTGGGAGGGGGTTGCCAGCTCCTTCTCCCAAGCCTACAGCTTCTGGTATTCCCAGGCGGTCTCCCATCCAGGTATTAACCAGGCCTGACCCTGCTTAGCTTCTGAGATCTGACGGGATCAGATACCACAGGGCTATGGCTGCAGGCCATACTACCATAGCAAAGCTTAAAAACAGATGTAAAAGAGATGGAATGGAGCTCCAAGTAACTTAAGAGATTTGCCGGTAACCTCATCTGTTCTAACAGAGTCCTACACTTTGAAAGTAAGACAACAAATTATATTCTCAATAATGTGGCATTTGCAATGCCCAATATTTAATCAAAAATCAATAGAACATTCCAAAAATCAGGAAATGTGGCCAAAAATCAGAAGAAATAAGTCAATAAAAGAAAATCAAAGCATAAGTGGCAAGTATTCATGAAATGCCCAAACTATGCACAAACATTTAAAGGAAAGTATGAAGGCAATAATAGAAAATGTGCACTTAGAAACAAAGGAGGCTTTAGAGATGAAAATAGAAATACTTGAAATAAAAACTCATAGTTTAAATATGACAGAAGAAATCATCACTGCACTTGAAGACAGAAATAGAAATGATCTGGGACTGTGGCCCTTTTTGTAATAACTAACATGTTTTTATTGAAAATTTATAGGGAAGTGAAAAATGTTAGGAAAATGAGAACAAAGACAAATTACCTGAGTCCAGGATTTATGTCAACACTACAGTAGTTGAAGCAGGGTGGTAGTGTCATAAGGATAGACAAATAGATCATGAGAGCAGAATGAATAATCAGAATTAAGACCTGACAGTTATGATCATATGATTTTCTTCTTTTCTTTTTTCTTTTTTACTGGGGGTTGAATCCAGGTCCTCATGCGTACTTTGTAAGTGCTCTGCCACTGAGCTGCACACCCAGCCCCTTTTTATTGTTTAAATTGGGACAGAGTCTGCTAAATTACACAGGCTGCCTCTGGTCTCGAACCTGCAATCCTCCTGCCTCTGCCTCCCAAGTTACTAGGATTACAAGTGTGAACCTCTACACTTCAGTTGTCATTTGATTTTCCAGCAAAGGCATCAAGATAATTTGATGGGCAGAGCATAGTCTTCTTAACCAATTGTGATGAAAAACTGAATATCTATATTGGAAACATATGCTTCCACCTTTACTTCATATGATACACAAATATTGATATGAAGTGGATCATGGGACTAAATATGATGGGTAAAACTGTGTACAAATTATCGTAAATTACTGATGACATCTTCATGGCCTTGAGGTAAGCAAAGATGTATTAAGTCACAAATACCCACAAATGAAACATTTTTAAAAGGTTAACAACTTCATCAAAATTTAAAACTTTTTCAGATAATAAGAAAATTAAGAGATGGGGTGCAAACTAAGGGAAAAATATTTCTAATATGTCTTACGGTTTATATCTAGAATATTATACAATAATTTTGTACAATAAAACGATGATCAAAATATAAAAACAGGCAAAATATTTAATCATAAACAGAAAAATTAGATATATAAACATTCAACTAATATATGCAAACATTAAACTTTGTTAGTTATCAGGGAAGTGAAAATTAAAATTATAACAAGATCACTATGTATCTATTAGAACAGCTTAAGTGAGAAAGTGTGACAATATCAAGTTGTTATGACTTGGATAAATGTCCCCCGAAGGTCATATGTTTGAACATTGGGTCCTCAGCTGGTGGAGCTGTTTGTGGAGGCTATAGAAACTTTCGGATGTGGGAATCTAGCTTTGTGGAAGTAAATCATTGACGGTGAACTTTTGGAAGTTTTAACCCAGAGCCCTGGTACCTGTCAGCTCTCTGCCTCCTGCCCTGACGTGCCATAAGGTTGCCTGCCACAGGCCTGGCCTCCTGCCCTGCTCCTACTTTCCCTGCCACCATTATGGACTGATCCTCTAACCGTGAGCCCCCACCCAATAAATCATCTCTCCCCCGATAAGATTCCCTTGGTAGGTTTCTTGGTTACAGCAATGAGAAGCTGACTGATACACATGAGCTCGTAAAGATGGAACAACCAAAGCTCTCACATTTGTTTGTTTGGAATGGTACAGCCACTTGGATGAGTTTTGGTAGTTTCTAATAAAAATAAACATGTACTTAGCATATAACCTGATAATCCTACTCAAGATATTTACCTGAGTGAAATGAAAACATGTCCATCCAAATACCTATAGAAAAATGTTTATAGCACCTATATTTTTAATAGCCCCACTTGAAGCATTCCAACATCTATCAGCAAGTGAATGAATAAACAACTGTCCTATCCATACAGGACATGCTAAATGCTAAATGCTACTCTACAGCATAAACAAATGAACTGTGGATGAAATCTTCAACATGAACAAATCTCAAAAACATGCTGAGTGAAAGAAGAGTCAAGAGTTTCTACTGTTTTGTTGCACTCATTAGAAACTATAGAAAAGATAAACTTAGTTGATTGTGACAGAAAGTACATCAGTTTTCTGGGATTGATCATGTGGGGTGCTTGAAAGAGAACACAAGGGAATATTTTGAGGTGACAGAAATGTACATCTCTTGTTGTGGTAGTGATTACATGGGGGGTGTCGTCAAATTCCTTTCATTTATAGTGGTTAATGCAGTTTCTATCATTGCACTTGGACAATAACTGAGAGAATCTTAAAGACAGAACAGGAGGCTGTCTGGCAATCCAGTGGGCAAGTGCTTTCCAAGAAAAAGAACAACATTTACCAAGTCATGAAGTATGAGGGAGTGCAGCACATGTGAAAGGCACTACTAATTAATGTTACAGGTTCTCAGAATCATAGAAACACATGTTTTCACATAATGACTATTCTCTCTAAAGTGTGACTAGAATGATGTCAGGTTTTCTAGTTCTATAAGGAAAAGGCAACATCTTCCAGAAGTTCTCCCTACTTGAACATGAGGGGGAAAATAAAACTTATTTTTAGAATGTCTTCAATTTTTTTTTTTTTTTTACCATATTGACATTGGAAAACTTCAAACTGTTGACAGTCACTACTAACCACCAATGCTACATCAGAATTTGGATACAGTGAAGGTTCACATCCTCCTGGAAATATGTGCACTAGACACCTTAGTCATCCAAATAACCCCACAGGAATGTCTGTAATGTAGAGAAGAATTAGAGAAACTTCAAATGGGAGTTAGAGAATATATTTTAAAAAATAACTCGTATCTTAAAACTGCTGTGACTTTCAGGAAATCTAGCTGTATAAAGTACAAGATGTAACATATCAATCATGGCACCAGAAACTAAGGAATGCAAATTCTACAGGAGGAACTATAACTAGTAAACCATCAGGAGAAAATGTTCAGCCTTGATAATAATCAGAAAAGCACAAATGAAAACAGTGAGGAGCCATGATGGTTTACTTGTTTGTTTTCTTGAACTTGTGATAAAAAGTAAAGAAAAAAAAATCCAAACATCAGTAAGGCTGTGAAAGATATGGGACTAGTTGCAATATAAATTTAGATAAAATTTTTAGAAAGAAATTTGGCAATATGAAACAAGACCTATTTTTTTTTCTCCTTTTACCACAGAGTTTATTTCTGGAAATTTATCTTAAAGATATGTTTAGGTGAAAAAAGTTTTGATTAAAGGTTTTTACTATTATTCATAATGGTGAAATAATACAATAATATATTCAGTATTATTTATAATATAATGGCAAAAATTTAGAGGTTACCTCAAATCCAACAATATGGAAATGATTAAATTGTGATATAGAACATGCTATGAATGTACAGAAGCACTTTTATGCTAAAAGTGAAAATGGAATATGAAATTAAATTACAGTGTGATTGCAAGTGTGTTAAAAAACAAAACAAAATTTGTGTTAATAAGCAAAGACCAGAAGGGGATGAAAAGAATGATAGATTAGGTAAAGGATTTATGAATAACTTTTTTTTCTATTTTTTAAGTTATGGAAGGTTTAAAAATAGGACTAAACAAATACTAAAAGCTAAAAACCACAGAAGAATCTTTCTACGTCATTATGAGAAGACTAATGGTAATTTGACCATTAAGAAGCACATCAAAATTGATTAATAGAAATTTGGGGTTTTCTAAAGATTTTATTTAATAAATATTTAAGGTATACAACGTAATGTTTTGATACACATATACATAGTGAAGGGCTGGAATTTACCTCAGTTGGTAGAGTGCTGCTCTTCACTCTCTGAGGCCCTGGGTTCAATCCCCAGCACCACAAAAACAGGAAAATGGCACAGCAATCCACTCCCAAAGCAATCAGCCATTGAAAACCCAATGAGTGTTGCTATGAGTCAAACTTGGCTCAAGGGCACCTAATAACAATGATACATAGTGAAGTAATTATTGCAGTTAAGGACATTAACATATCCATCATTTCACAGCTACCATTTTGTGGTAAAAATACTTTACTCTTTTAGCAAATTTCCATTGTATAGTACCGTATCAGAGTCCCCATGTTGTACATTAGATCTCTAGACTCAGTCATCTTACATAGCTGTAATTTTGTATCTTTTGACCTCCATCTCCCCATTTCCCCACATACTCCTTGACCCTGGTAACCCCTGTCTTATTTTCTGATTCTCTGCATTCAAGATTTTGTGTTTGTTGGTTGGTTTTTTTGTTTTAGATTCCACATGTGAGATCATGTAATATTCTTCTTTCTGTGTCTGTCTTACGTCCCTTAGCATAATGTTCTTTAGATTCATCTGTGTTGTCACAAATGGCTGGATCTCCCTTTTTAAGGGTGAATAATCTATCGAGTGTCATAGTGTTTTATTTATAAACAGACACTTAAATTTCTTAACATAGCTTGTTTTTTGTGAACAATGCTGCACTGAGCATGGGAGCACAGATACTGTTAGGAGGTAGTAATTTCATTTCCTGTGGCTTTGTACCCAGAAAAGAAGGTGCTGGGTTATATGGTAGTTATATTTTAAATTTCTTTTGTTGTTGTTGTTAGATGTCATTGAGTTGGGTCTGACTCATAATGATCCTCAGGGTTTTCAAGAGCTGATTTTCTCAGGATTCCTTGGGAAGTGGATTGCCATGTCTTTCTCCCTTTAATTTCTTTGTTGTTGTTGTTAGGTGCCATCGAGTTGGTATCCGACTCATAGCGGCCCTCTGTACAACAGGGGAAACACTATTGTCAGTGCTTCCCTGCTGTTCATAGGGTTTTCAATGGCAGATTGATTTTTGGGAGGGGGTTTCCAGGTCCTTCTCCCAAGCCTACAGCTTCTGGTGTTCCCAGGCGGTCTCCCATCCAGGTACTAACCAGGCCTGACCCTGCTTAGCTTCCGAGACCTGACGGGATCGGATGCCACAGGGCTATGGCTGCAGGCTTTAATTTCTTTAGGAACCTCCATATTATTTTTCAGAATAGCTACACAAATATATATTCCCACCAATAGTGTACAAGGGACTTCTTCATCCCACACTTTAGTTAGTACTTGTTATCTCTTTCCCTTTTGATAACAGCCATTTTAACAGGTGTGAGAAGATCTCTCATTTTAGCCTTAATCTGTATTTTCTTGATGATTAGTGATGTTGAACAACTTTCCATATTGCTTTTGCCATTTTTATGTCTTATTTATACAAATGTCTATTCAGGATCTTTTTCTGGCACCATACATAAAAATTAAATCAAAGCAGATTAAAGACCTAAATATAAACTTCTGGGGAAAAATAGGAGAAAAACTCCTTAATATTTTCCTTTGCAAAGATTTTTTTGGATATTTCATGAAGATCACAGGCAACAAAACAAAAATAAACAAGTGGGACTCCTTCCAGCTAAAAATGGCTTTGCATAGGAAAGGAAACAATCAACAAAATGAAAAGGTTACCAATGAATTGTGAGAAAATACTTGTGAACCATTTAGCAGATAAGGAATTGATATCCAAAGTATATAAGAAACTCACACAACTCAATAGAAGAAAGAAAGAAAGAAAGAGAGAGAGAGAGAGAGAGAGAGAGAGAGAGAGAAAATTTAATTAACCTAGTAGAACATGTAAAATATAATCTATATTTCTGCTATATTTTGGGACATCAGATTCAATCCTAAGAGAGAAAATTTATAACTTGCATTCAGAGTCCTGAATTGGAGTTCTAACTCTAACCCTAGATACATGTGCAATCTCAAGAAAATCACTTAATTTACTTATATGTACAAGGATGATGGTAATGCTTGCCCAACTCACCACTTGGTACAGTTGTAAGAATTATAGGATATAACACCAGTGAAAGTCTTTTGTAAACAAAACGTTGGCTGCCACCATTTTTTATCCTGCATTGTTTGGATGAAGTTTCTATCACACTGACCTGCATAGGTGCTTGAGTTTGAAATACAGTCAACTAAACATTCTGTGCTTTTAGGAGAAGATCTAGGGAGACTCATTCACCAATAGGACATCATGATTCCCATAAATAATTGTTAGGGATAAAGAAAAATCAGGTCTGAACAAAGCTCTCTCAATTTTCTTTGAGGAAAAACATGGAGACAAAACAAATGTCATATGAGTCTGGAAGGCAACAAGTAAATCTGTTTTAGAAGAGACAATAGCCTATAGCATTGATAAGCAATCTTGCCTCTGAGGTGGATTCCCACCAGGCAGCGATCAATAGCTCAAGTCCAGCACAGTTCCCTCTGGGAAAGAATGGTCTTCTCAATGTTTCCAGGGAGACTGACCTCCCTGAATTGCCAGAGCAAAGGTGCAGATGGCATACAGGTGTGCCTCAGCAGATGAGCAGATGCATAGCATCCAGAGGATCATGGTCAAGAGTAAAAGCTCAGCAAATGCCGAGTGAATGCTCAATGACGATGAAAGGGGCTTGGCATCCCAGAGGCTCTAACAGTAATTTTTTTTGGCACAAAAATCTTGTGCAGTTGTATTCCTAAAACTTTTGCTCTGCATAGTAGGTGTTCTACAAATTAACCTCCACTCTCAGTAATATCGGTAAGGTCATTGCCCAGCAACTATACTTTTTCCAAAAGAATGTCTTGTCTTGATTTTATAATTGATTGCCTTGTTAGTTGGCAAGTAATTTGCTCATCACTGAAGCAAAACTAATAATTTCTGATTTGATTGCCAAATATTTTTGGAAATTCTAAATTTATTTAGCAAACATTTATATGACACTACAATCGTGCCAAGTACTGTTCTAAGCACTATAAAAATATTAATTCATTTAGCCCAACAAGCTGTTCTTCCTGAGGAGTCACTGTGAAATCCTCACAAATAAAGTACTGCAATTGTAAGTGGCAGCATACTAGCAGGAAACACTGGCTTATCTAGTCCCCATCAACTGTGGATGATTCATCATAGTGTGTTCTCAGGGTCTTTGTCCTGATGGGATGTAAAAGGCTTCTATCACGTCCTCAGGGAGCCTGGCCAGTAGAAATATTTCCCCTTACTTGAATTGGTCCCCCTGCACAGTGAGAGGACATTTGCCCACTTCGCCCTTTTCTCATCTGCCTCCTCCTTGAGGTTTCTATTTTCCCAATCCACATGCCTGACAAGCCCATTGTAAGACAGGTACTCTTCTCAGTGATATAGATGTCTAGTTTCCAAAACCTTTCAATCAAATAGTAGTCCCTTGATCCCTCTTGTTCTACTTCTCATTTTTCCTTATTGGTTAACACCTTTCTAATAATCAGGTGTCCAGAACTGTATCATCTTATCACTTTGCAGGTTTAGTTTCCAGGTGCTGTTTACTGTGACTCTAGGGCTTTTAAGGCACTTCTGCTTTTCACTGGACAGCTCTGTTTCCAATCATTTCTCTCCAGGCACTTAGTTCCTTCCTATTTAGATCTTTTCTGCTTCAGATTTCCAGTTACTGGGTTTCTTTCTATTATTGCTTGTCAATCTATAATGCAGGCAACACTTCTAGGTTTATAATTACCTGAATATAATTCCTGTGTTTCTTAATTCTTCATAATCAGTTTTAGAAGTTAAGAAATGCCAACAGCATTACATTAATAATGATAAAGGAGCTAACATTTATTGAATACTTTCCATATGCCAAGTGGCATGCTTAAGCACTTTTATGTATAATCTTACAGTAAATCATAATGTATAGATACTATTGTCGTCCTTCTTTTGCAAATAAAGAGACCTGTGATTAGCAAAATTAAACTTGCCCAAGGTCACAAAAGATATCAAGTCAGCAGTCTATAATTCAAACCCAGGTTCTGAGCTTCACCATCAAACTACATCATTTCCACCCATATTTAATAAATACAATATGTAAAAATGCATCCCACTTTGATCATTTTTTTTGAACAATAAAAAATAGAATGAAAAGCATTGCTAATTAGCTTACTATTTTAGAAGCATACTTTAGCTGTAGGAGTAAGACAGGGTTTCTCACACAGACATATCAAAAATAAAAGCTGAAGCAGACTTCAGTGATTATCCAGTTCACATATTTCATTTGAAAGGTGAGGCCCCTGAGGTATAGTTAAATGAATGACTAACTGGTTATTACAGGATTTCAGGGCTTTTCCCACCTCACGGTCCTGCCTCCATGTTGGGGAGAGCAGCTCCTAGGGAGCTACCCAGACACTGATCTCCAGGCGGCTGTGGCAGTCTCTGAGCCTACTATTGCTGCATCTAGGTTGCAGATGACTCTTACAGCTTGCCCTCCCAGCGTGGCCTCTGCCCTCATCCATCCTCACATCTGTGACTGAGGAGCACCACAGCATCTTGCCCTATGCACAGCCTGACATGAATGACAGCCTGAGAAAGCCACTTACTTGGATCCTGGTCAGCTAACCAACACAGCTCTATCATTCTGCACTCTGTTTCCTCTACCTTGTGGCTCTCCCCTTCTCCTCTTACTTATCTCAAGCCAGCAATCCTCCAAGGTCCAGGCCGCCTGTGCACTCTCCCTGAAGCCCTCTCTAACCTCCTCAAGCCAAAACGACCTCCCCCGCCTTGTGCACTAGGGCTCAGATTTCCCATGCCACTCATTTACCATTTATCATATGCTGCCCTGTAGTGTCTGTTTGGTATCTTTTTGTCTAAGAGCCTGGCTTGCCTTCAGGGCAGAGATCATATCTTATTCATCATTGTATCCACCACATTGCTTAGCCTAAGGCCCAGAACAAAATAGGTGTTCTATAAATGTTGATTGATTTATTGTACGTGAAAATGAAAATGACTTCCTTTCATCTATTGTGACCCAAGAAAATAAACTTTTCTGATACCCATGAGATCAGCTGAGAATATACTTTTAGAGCTCTCAAAAGAAGAGTAATTTGAAGTACTTATAATTATATGAACAATACTGTGTCTATGAGTGGTTAAAGTAGCTACAAATGTTCTGTTATCTGATATCAAGTGGATAAAAACAAAACAAACAAACAAAAAACCACTGTACCGATTTGAACATTTAAAGATATTTTTCCATTGAATCTCTCTCTCTCTCTCTCCTTCTCTGTCTGTCTCTCTGTCTCTCTTTCTCTCTCCCTACCTCCTTCTCTCCCTCTCTCTTCTTCTGCTTTTTTTCTTTGAGATGGAGTCTCACTATGTAGCTCAGGCAGGCCTCAAAATTGCTATGTAGCCCAAACTGGCCTCAAACTCTCAATCCTCCTGCTTCAGCTACCTGAGTGCTGGGATTACAGGCATGTGTCATCACACTGAGCTTCCCTGAATTTTTATTTTCTTATTTTTCCCTTGAGGTACTAGGGGTTTGAACCCAGGGTCTTATTCATGCTTTGCAAGCATCCTACCCCTGAGCTGTACCCGTAGCCCATGTTTCAATTGTTTGTCTTGAGGCAGGGTCTCGCTAAACTATGCAGGCTGCCTCAGGCCTCAAACTCCAGATCCTCCTGCCTCCACCTCCTAAGTCTCTGGCATTACAGATGTGCAGCATTGTGCCTGGCTTCACTGAAAGTTTCAAAGAAATTATACATAAAAACATGACTTGAAAAATTGACTGGTTGCTTACCATCAGATTCATGAAACAAGGGAAACCCAAAAATCATAATTCTGAAATCCTCTGTATATGTAGTCTGCTCATTTATTTGGGTTTAAAAATTCTATTGAGATGAATCAAATTATTTTCATGACCTTCCTCATTATGAGATCGTATTAGTGAGAAACCAAAGCTCTGAATTTTACTTGTAGAACAACCAATCTAAACTCATTATAAGACTTTAGAAAGAAAGGGAGAGCAGTTAAGATGGTGGACTGAAAGCAACCACACTTTAACCAGGGAAGAAGAAAGAGTGGATGAAGCGTATATAAGGTCTCCATTCAGGATAGAGTTTCTGGACAGTACCTTAAATTAGTGGAAAATGAAATGTGCTACAACATCAGACCAAAGGCAGTAAATTTTAGGCTGGAGGGGTAAACCCTGTGGCACACCAGCTGAGAGGCACTCAGCCCAGGTAACTAGTGGGTGCTTGTGTGTGGAGAACATTATCCACATGGAGGATTTGGGACATGGAGCCTGACACATGAAACAAAGAACTCACCTTAAATCTATCAGAACTAACTTGTGGACCAGACAGTGGCAGGTAATATGTGAACACACTATCAGCAAAAAGAGCGACATGGAACAAGACTGGGGCTCAGGATGAGCCTATTCCAAGGGGAAGATACATAAACTACCACAGGTAACGGGGAAATACCTGAAAGGCTGAGAAAAACAGCAAAAAGCTGAGTCTGACTCATCAGTGGGCACTGAAGGACCACATAGCCAACCCTGGGGGGGTGCAGTAATGCTGTGTAAGTGAGTATAGTGGGACAAAGGGCTGTCATTTCCCTGCCCTCCCAACAGCCCAGTGCAGTTAAGGAGCTGTCACCAAACTATTGCTACTGCAGGACATTACCCATTTAAGTAAATAATTATGGAGCCTAGTTGAGATTTACCCTAAGAAGAGGTGGGGGGAGTATGTGGGTAAGGTAAGCTGAAACATTGCTGGCAGATATAGAGACTACTCCCAATTGGGCATATCAAATTAAACAAACCCAGAGGTAAGCTGCCAGCAGCTCTGAGACATTGGGGGCTACCATGAGTACTCCAACTACTTGGAACCCCCAAGAGGTGTGAGGGCACCAAGTGGGTCCCAAAGGAGATTGATCTGGGCTGGTGCTGGGTAGCAAAACTCAAATGCCCACAGTGAACGTTGCAGACGAGCTTAGCTCATCTTTATAGGCTGAGAGGGGAGTGGCCATCAAGTGCACTACAATAAGAGACACAGTGGAGAACCTGACAGCTTGTGAGTCAGAGGGACCAAAACTGGAGTGTCTCACAAATGGGTAGAGGGATGTGGATAGCATGCACCCTCTCTGAGATCTGAGCTGCATGGTGGGTAAAGAGGGCTAGGACTTCTGTTTTACAATATCCAGAAAGAAGGCAGAAGTCTTAAGGAATGGAGTGACTGCCATATACTCTGAGCTAGTCAATGTGAGTTGAATGGCTCAGGGTTATTTTTTCTCTTTTCCTTTTTTTCTCTATGTGTGGGTTGAACAATTCTGAGGGTTTTTTTGGGGAGGTATTTTTATTTAATTTATTTTTGTTTTGTTTTTGTCTGTGTTCAAATGTTGGTTTAACAGTTGTTATTTTTACTTTTTTTTCTAATTTTTTTGAATCTTGTGAAGGCCTTTGAAGTTACTTAATTTTGATGGTTTCTTACTAGCTTTCCCCTACGCTAATTTATGTAAACTTCTACATTCATAGATTTGGAAAACTTTCACTACCATCATCACTGACCATAAATTCCAATGAGTAGTTGGTTTAGACTACACTAGTTAATCAATATCACCAAAATGTATTTGCACCCAGATCAAGCAATAGGAAAGCTTCAAAATAAAAATACACGAAACATAAAAGGTTATATAGGAAACTCCAATGGACCAAAATCCTCAATAGATTCTAAGCAACCAAATACTGGAAAAAGAACTTAGGAGTCTGCTTATAAGTATGTTGAAAGACATCAAAGACAGCACAATGAGATCAACTGATTCACTGGACAATAATGTATGTAACTTAGAAGAAAGATTCAGCCAAGAAATTGAGACCCCAAAGAAGAATTAAACATAAGTGCTGGAAATACAAAGCAAAATTAATCACTTTATATTACAGTAGAATCTTCAGTATCCAGACTGGAGGAAGCCAAAGACAGGATTTCTGATACTGAAGAAAAAGTTGAAGATCTTATGTATTCAGATGCTAACAAAGATAGAAAGATGAAGTAATATGATCAATACTTTAAAAAGGTCTTCAATAAAATGAAGAGGCACAATCTATGAATTCAGAGTGTCCACAAAGGAGCTGAGAATTGCTCCTTTGAGGGTAGAAAGTCTTTTCAATGAATAAATAGATGAGAACTTCCCAAAACTGTACAATTGAAGCATTCAGTACTCCAAATAGATTAGACCAGAACAGATTCTCTCATGACACATTATAATTGGATTGCTAAATCTAGAGAGCAAAGAAGCTATCTTAAAAGCTGCAGAGAGAAATGCCAACTCAATTACAAAGGCAAACCCATCTAAATAACAGCTGACTTCTCAATAGCAACTTTAAAGGCAAGGAAGGCATGGTAAGACTCCATCCAAGTCCTACAAAAGAATAACTACCAACTATGATTACCCAACAAAGTTATCTTTTAAAATAGATGGAGAGTTCAAGACATTCCATGATATTGACAAGTTTAAGTGATTCATGACCACCAGGCCAGCATTGCACAAGATCCTTAATAAAATAGCTCACACAGTAGTAGTAGGACAACTTCAACTGCAAGATTAAAGGAAAAAATAATAGATATGAGGGGAAAGAATGACTAAATTTCAGAGATGTTGATTAACCAGTATAGTCTAAACCAATTACTCATAGGAATATATTGTCAGTGAGGATTGTAGCAAAAGGTTTCCAAATCTATGAATGTAGAGGGTCAGGTAAATTAGTGTAGTAGAAAGCTAGTAAGAGACCATCAGAATTAAGTAACTCTTCAGAGGCCTTTGCAAATAATAAACACAATAGGCTAAGTATGGATCAAAAATTGAAACAAACACCAAAATGATACAGAGTGACAAGCTCCTTTCAAAAATTATCCTAAATGTAAATGATCTCAACTCACTAATTAAGAGGCACTGACTGGCCAGCTGGATTAAGGAACAAAAACCTTCAATTTTGGGGATGTACTTCATCCACAAAGGTCTGAAAATTAAAGGCTGAAAAACAATGTACCAAGCAAGTGGGAATCAAAAATAAAAAGCATGAGTAGTGATACTAATTTCTGACAATTCAGACTTCAATCACAAACTCATCAGAAGAGATGAAGATGGTCACTACATATTAGTAAAAGGAATAGTCAATCAGGAACTCATAACAATACTTAATATTTGTTCACCAAATATAAGTGCATCAAGAGTCATAAAAGAAATTTTATTGGAGAGAAAGGAACACATCAGGCCAGACACAATAATTGTGAGAGATTTTAATACCCCACTTTCTCAAGACATATATCAACAAAGCAAAAAATCAGCCAAGAAATGATGAACCCAAACAGCACCACAGACCAACTGAACCTTTCAGATATCTACAGAATTTTTCATCTATCTGATGTGGAATACGAACTCTTCTCAGCACCATATGGAATTTTTTCTAAAATAAACCATATTTTAGTCTACAAAAATGATCTCAACACATACAAAAGAAAGAAAGAAAAAGAACGAAAGAAAGAAAGAAAGAAAGAAATTCCTTATTCCTTATCAAATCACAATGTAATAAAATTAGAACTCAAAAGCAAGAAAAATTTCAGAAATGTTACAAATACATAGAAACTAAATAACATACACCTGAATGATCAATGTGTCATAGAAGAAATCAAGAAGGAAATTAGAAAATTCCTTAAATAAAATGAGGATGAAAAAATATCCTACCAAAATTTATGAGACAGAGCAAAGGCAGTTCTAAGAGGAAAGATTACAGCCATGAGTGCCTTCATAAATAAGGAAGGCCCAATTAAATAACTTAGTGACACAACTGAAGACACCAGAAGGACAACAATTTGCCAATCCCAAAAGGGCTACACAGAAGGAAATTATCAACATCAAGGCAGAAATTAACCAATTTAAAAAGACAATACAGGGAATTAATGAAACCAAGTGTTAGTTCTTCAAAAAGGTGGATAAAATTGGCATGCCCTTAGCCAAGCTCACCAAAAGAAAGAGAGAAAAGACTCAAATTTTAAAACTTAGAGGTGAAATGGGGACATAACAACAGACACCTATGAAATTCAGATCATCAGAGACTATCTTCAGAAATTATACTTCCAAAAAACCCACATATAGAAGAAATGGATAAATTCCTTAACACATATGAATTACCAAAACTAAGCCTGGAGGAAACAAGAAAATTAAACAGACCCATTACATTCACCAAGGGCCAGATGGAATCACAGCTGATTTATACCAAACCTTCAAAGAAGAATTAGTGCCTAGTCTCCTCAAATGATTTAATAAAATAGAAAAGGAAAAGATTCTTCCAAACTCATTCTACAAAATCAGTATCACACTGATACCAAACACAGATAAGGACTCTTCCAAGAAAGAGAACTATAGTCCAATTTCCCTGATGAACACTGATGCAAAAATCTTCCATAAGATTCTGAAAAACTGAATGTAGCAACACATAAAAAAGATCATACACCATGATCAGGTGGGCTTCATTCCACAAATGCAAGGCTGGTTCAACATATGGAATTAATGCAACTCACCATATCAAGAGACTGCAGACAGAAATCACATGATCATCTCAATTGAAGTTAAGAAGGCCTTTGACAAAGTGCAACATCCTTCTATGATAAAAATCCTGACAAAACTGGGTATAGTAGGAACTTCTCTCAACAACATAAAGGCCGTTTATAACAAACCTACAGTTGACATCATATTAAATGGTGAAAAATTGAAAGCATTCCTCCCAAGATCAGGAACAAAACAAGGATGTCCACTCTCTCCTCTCTTATTCAGTGTTGTGATTAAAGTCCTAGCCAGAGTAACCAGGCAAGAGCTTTCTAAAGGAATACAGATAGGGAAAGAAGAGGTCAAATTATCCTTATTCTCAGACATGATTATTTACTGAAAGGACCTTAGAAATTCCACTAAAAGACTCTCAGGGCTAATTATCTCCTTCAGCAAAGTAGCAAGTTAAATGATTAACGTGCAAAAGTCACTAGCCTTCCTTTGCACCAATAGTGAGCAGGAAGAGAAAGAAAGAATGGCAATAATCCCATTCACAATAGCCCACCAAAAAAATAAATATCTAGGAATCAATCTAACCAAAGATCCTGAGGATCTCTACACATAAAACTTCAAAACACTAAAGAAAGTAACAGCAGATGATACTGGAAAATGGAAGGACCTCTCTCGCTCATGGATCACGAGAACTAATATGGTGAAAATGAGCATACTACTGAAAATGATTTCCAAATTTAATGTAATCCCCATCAAAATACCAATGGCAGATTTTGCAGAAATAGAAAAAAACAATCCTAAAAATCAGTGGAAGCACAAAAGACCACATATAGCCAAAACAAGCCTAAGCTGCAAAAAACTGCAAAAATAATGTTGAGATCAGAGAAACCTTAAAGCTCCTAGAAGAAATGATAGGAAATATGCTCCAACACTAGGCACGGGCAAGTATTTCCTCATCAAAAGTCCAATTGCCCAGGACACTGCACCAAGAATTGACAAATGGGATTACATGAAGCTAAAAAGATTCTGTACAGAAAAGGAGACAATCAACAGAGTAAAAGGAGAGCTCACAGAATGGGAGAAAATTTTTGTATCCTACACATCTGACAGAGGTCTAATTTCTAGAATATACAAATAATTTAAGAAGTCAAACACCAAGATAACAAATAACCCCATAAATAAGTGAGCAATGGAATGGAACAGATTGTTCTCAAATGAAGTATGAATGGCCATTAAATACATGAAAAAATGCTCAATATACCTACCCATTAGGAAAATGCAAATCAAAGCAACACTGAGATTCCCTCTCACTCTAGTCAAAATGGCCAATATTAACGAAACAAATAATAACAAATGTTGAAGAGGATGCATGGAAAATGGAACTGTTTTACATTGGGTGGAACTGCAAATTACTTCAGTCACTTTGGAAATAAATATGGAGATACCTTAGAAAAGTAAGAGCAGAACTGCCATATGGCCCAGCAATACCACTCCTGGGAATATACCCAAAGAAAGATAATTCATCATACTGCAGGGACCTCCATATCTAATGCAGCACTCTTCACAATCACAAGCATCTGGAATCAACCAAGATGTCCATCAAGAGAGGATTGTATTGAAAAATTGTGGGATATATACACAATGGAATATTACTCATCAATGAAGAAGAATAGAAATTATGTCATTTGCAGCAAAATGGACAGAACTGGAGAATATCATTTTAAGCAAATTAACCCAGTCTCCAAAAGAAATACCACATGTCCTCACTTATATGAGGGAGCTGAATCTAACTTAAAGGAAGAAAAAACCTATACATATGTAGATTTATAAAAATGAACAATTATACTTATCTAAGTAGGGAAAATATAAGCAGAGTAGAAAGAAGGGAGGAGGGGATTAGCAGGAGGGAGTAGAGGTCAGGGAATGGGAGAAGGGGAGAGGAATCAATATAGAAGGGTAAAGAGGGGGAGAAAAACCTCAAAATTTATAATACAACTATATGAATACATGGGAAAAACAGGAGAAAGGAAAAAATCAATGAGAATATTACCCATGATTACATGCAATTTTTATTACATATTAATTAAAACTTCTACTTTTTTCACTTTTCTCTCTCCTTTCCTTTTCTTTATTAGTTCAAATGATTCTGCAAAATATGTAAGTAATGAGTGAGTAAGTAAAAGTGTTGTAACAGTTGCATAATGGATAGAGTAGAAGACTTATTACTCTTATAATTAAGAGATGAAATTTACATAGCTACTATATAATATGAACTTATAATCATGGTATACATTTCTCTAGTACTTTACAATTTACACCAATTATAATTTCACATTATTTTACAACAATGGACAATGATTCCTTGCGATATAGAAAGTAAGACAATTATCATTGTAATGCCCATTTTATAGTCAGAGAAACTAAGATACCAAATATGTCACTTGCTTAAGGTCAAACAGCTGGTAAGTTGGTGGTTCTGGCCTCTATCCTTTTCTTGCCTCTAGAAAAGAAAAAGAGAAGAAACTAACATTTGTCAACAACTACTATATGCCAGGCACCATATTAAAATTTTTTCACATGTAATATCTTTATCTACTTGCCTGGTTTCAAACTGCTAATACCTAATGAAACTGTACTGTCTTCTTCCCTCCCATGCTGATGTTCATGATTGATTGAATAAATATCTCATCAACACCTTGAGTTCCCCTTGTATGCCAGTACTTTCATCATATCCACAGAGAAAAACCCAACTCATATCATTGTTTGCTATAATTTGGATAAGATTTGTCACCCAAAGGTTCATATGCTAGATGCTTGGTCCTTAATGTGGCAATGTGGGGAGATGGTAGAACCCTTAAGAGATAGGGCATAGTGCCAGGAAATTGGGTCATAGGGGCATTTCCTCAGAAGAGATTAATGCTGGTCTCTTGGAACAAGTTAGTTTTCATGAAAGCAGGTTGCTATAAAGCAAAGCTTCTCGGTGCACCTGGCCCTTTTGCACATGGCTGGTTCTCTTTCTGTTTCTTTGTCATGTTTTTCCATAGCTGGGGGATAATGTCATGCTGTTTGGAGCTTCCAGCCACCAGAAACATAAGCCAACTTAACCCCTTTTCTTTATGGCATGCAAAACAGCCTCAGGTATTTTGTTATGGCAACAGAAAACATACTAATACGCTTTTATTTTAATTCTTTATGCTCCTATACTCAGGCACTAATTTATTGCTTGAAAAAAAAAACCAGAATGACAGATTCAGGTTCTCTAAATGTATATCTGCTCACCTATTTTTATTTATCCTTGATTAGTTCCTCTCGAGTTCTCTTCCATAGTTATTCTACTCTTCTTTATTTCCATTGATTGTGCCCATAGCAGATGATCAGAGACCCTCTTCATCACAAAAATGACATCATCAGTCATGATCTTCCTTAGCTTCCAGAATACCTATCTACAAATTTAAATATAATTACAACATTATGCCTCTCTCCTTCCTTTCTTCCCTTCATGATCAGAGGATCTATAACCTTTCCTATTTCAGAATAACTTCATTTGTTTGTTTTTCACCCTTCCTGCTATTCTCAGTGTTCCTTGGATTCCCCATTTTCTCCTACCATGTACCTTAATTCTTTAGCCCCCAACCAAGTTAAAATCTCTCACATTTTGAGAAAAAAATATTCTCTTTGAGATCACTCAAGTTACCATAAAACTTTTTTCTCCTCTTCCTAACCAAAACAATAAAACAAAAACCAAATCAAATTAAAAAAAAAAAACTAGTCAAGAGTTACCATAGCTTGACTTTATAGTTAACTCGCTGCTATTTCATTTTTTCGACTTCACTCTTAAAAATGCTTTTCCTACCACCACATAATCATTGCTTATATGGGAAGACTTATGTAAATACCTTTTTTTCTTTTGTTTCTTAGGGGTGGGCAATTTTTCAGCCTTCTAGAAGCCTAATGTTTCCTTATCTATTAAACAGAGATATCCATTTATTCTCTCCCACTTATCTTACCCCAGCAATTTCCCCTCACCTTTACTCTTATTGATATAAAAGACTTATAAAGTGTTGATATTTGTCAAAACAACTGATGCTGAAGTGAAAGACCACACTAACATCCTTGGTGCCATATTCACTTAGATGCTTATTACCCTTCATTGTACACCTCAGCTGGAAACATAACCATCAGTCAACAAAGGCAAATGCCTGTGAGTCATTCTCAAGTCTTCCCTCTGTCTCATCCTGACCAGGAAATCAAGTATTAAAAACTATCAATTTTACTACCTAAACTGTTCTAGAATCTGTCAACCATTCCCTAATCCTATTACCAATTACCAGTTGCTGGTAATTGCGCTGTAGTCTCTGAGGTCCCGAGTTCAATTCCCAGCACCACAAAAATGGGAGAAGGATCTAGCAATCCACTCCCAAGGCAATCCCGAAACAGTCAGCCATTGAAAACCCTATGAGGGTCACTATGAGTCAGATACTGACACGACAGCACCTAACAACAACAACAACAACAACAACAACAACAACAACAATGTGTCACTCT
Organism: Pedetes capensis; assembly: GCA_007922755.1. NCBI lineage: Eukaryota > Metazoa > Chordata > Mammalia > Rodentia > Pedetidae > Pedetes > Pedetes capensis. The sequence goes on from VMDO01006864.1 coordinate 61,131, forward strand.
GCACTCTCTGAGGCCCTTGGTTTGATCCCCACCATACCAAAAATGGGAAAGGACCTGGCAGACTACTCTTGAAACAATCTCAAAACAATCAGCCATTGAAAACTCTATGAATAGCAGAGAAGCACTGACATATGCCGGCATGGCACAGTGACAAGGAGTGTTTCATTCTGCTGTACATAGGGTCACTATGAGTCAAATCTGACCTGAGGGTACCTAAAAACAACAACAAGAATGACCTCTGCTACTTTCACTCAGACCAGTAGATATCTACCACGGCAATTGTGGCCCCTGTAAGACACTTAGAAATATGGGAAGACAATCAGAAGATTGTCCCATCTGGAGCAGGAGGGTGAATGTGTACTACTTGTATCAAGTGAGTAGACATGAAGAGTGCAAAACTTTCAACTTTCAACTTCTCTCCAAAACAAGTTTCCAGTCCAAAATATTAATAGTGCCATGGCCAAGACACCTTGACCTATTCTATGACAATAGCATTGTCACAAGGCTCTCTTCCTTTGGTCTCATCCCCCTTAAATCTATCTTCCACATAGTACAAGATGTGTTTATCCACAATGAAAGTTGTCCATACAACTCTTCTGCTTGTCACCCTTCGTGGCTCCCATTCTTCTCTAGGATAAGCTCACCCTGAGCAGTTTCTTACCTGTCTTACCACTTCCCAACTCTCTTTACATCTAACTATCCAGCAGTAATGAAATATTTATTGATTCTCTCACAGCCTGTGCCTTGCTTATCTGTGCTCATGCTGCTTCTCTGTTTGAAGTGGCTTTTGTTCTACTATTCTTCCTCCACCCCTGCATCTGCTTCTCAGTCTTTGAGACTGAGCTAAGCAACATCTCCTTCAAGATACCTCTCTGTCCTTTCCCAACACACTGGGCTATAACCCCTTTTCTGCACTTCCAAAATAATTTATACCAATGTGAATTTAATGTCAGGCTTACCATACTGGATAAAGTTTCCATTTACATGACTTTTCACCTAAGCTGCTATGTCCATTTAGGCTAAGATGTTTGAGGAAGAGTCCATGAGGAATGTGTCTTGTAAATGTTTTCAAGATGGCACATTGTAGTTGCACAAAAAAGGAATCAACGAATGCTAACTTACAACGAGTAAGTGCTATACACTTGACAAAATCCTTTCACATATAAAATCTTATTTAATTGTATAATTCTGACAGAGCATGCAGCTAGGATAAATATAACAATACTAGTTTCACATAGAATTAAACTGGAGCTCAGAACCTGAGGTCACTTAGGCTGAGTGACTTGGTTTATAAGTGGCAGGAATGAGATTGGAACCCAGATGTTTGGTGTCACATCCATCCATTTCCAGCATTCCAGACTAGTTGGCCTCACTTACACATGCATATGTGCATGTGCACATACACATATACACGCATGTATTTATGCATGCATACATTTATAAAGATATTTATGCGTATATAAATAACATATATGAGAGGACATGGAAATCCACTCTTGAGGCAATCCTAAAACAATCAGCCATTGAAAACCCTATAAGGGTTGCTATGAGTTGGACACAACTCAACAGCACCTAACTACAATAAATGACATATATATCTTTTCTAATTATCTAAACATACAATGTGTACACACACACACACACACACACACACACACACACACACATGCATGTATATGAGCTCTTCCTTTGTTATCCTCATACTTCTTGTTTGACATTCATTACCCTGGAAAATAGTTAATTAGTCACATCCTTAGGAAAGAAGAAGAGATGGAGAGAATATCAGATGTTGAAAAATACCAATGTCATTGTATTTGGTTTGACTCATTCAGAGAAACCTTCTCCCATTCTACTCCCTCACTCTTCTGGAACAGTGTAAACAGGTGATTTAAGATGTAAATAGACAGGAAAAATGTCCATAGAACACAAAGACCCTGTCTAGGTTTGTAAGAGATGTGTGAACATGGTTTCTATGAAAGTCCTATATCTTTTTTCTAAAAGTACAATATTTATGAATTACTGGTAAAAATACAATCTCCATTCAAGAATGTGGCACTTAGTTCTCAAGTGATGCAAACATATTTCTCAATAATAATATGTATTATGTAGATTTTTTTTTCCTGTGCACACTCACCATTGGTATTCATTCAATTCAAAAGTACATCTGTATAAAGATAAGATGCTTGAAAGGAATTGTCAGGTCCTTTTGGATGTAATAATAGACCCATGTACAATATTTGAAGAGGATAGTTTGATTTTTTAAGCCTGTTTAGGATAATAAACTGCAAAGAAAAGCTTTACAAGTTTATCCTTATGAATGATCAGTTATGCTAAAAATGACCTTTGGCTTGGAGCTCTGTAACTTAACAGACTCTTCAGTTTTTAAATTTCTTCAACATAACTTCAGTAGTACATACATATAATAACAGAGGAATCAATGTACATGAAGTAAATACTGGATAACTAGTGGGAAATAGTTCATTTTCAAATACTTTCAATTATTACATTTGCCTCCTATGTACAATACTGTTTAATATCTATTTTTCATATTTTTATTTCTTCATATAAATTAATAAAATAGCTATCAGTTTTAAAGAAAAATAGATTAACTGATCAATAATAAAATATTTTCTTACAAGTAGAAACTATTCCTGGTTTTCAAGGATGTAACTTAAATCCTTAATTTGTTTCAAATGATATACTTTGAAATTTAACTTTCCTAATTATACCAATGTTTTAAAAATTCCATTGATTTTTCTCATGACAACTCTTCTGTATTATGATTTTTACTTCTGGAAATATTTCAAATAGTATTTTTTTTTTTTTAGTTTAGGAGAGTTCCTTTTAAGAAAACCTGAAATATTAAGTCTCAAACTCAGATTTGTCAGAAGCGTATGTGAATAAGAAAAGGTTTTTTTTCACTTGGCAAAATAACACTTGTGGTAGACTTAAAAACATTTAACCTTGTAGTTACTGAATTTTTTTTCCCATTACTGGGGACTGAACACAGCCTTGTACATGTTAAGCAAGTGCTCTACCACTGAGCTGCACCCCCAGCACTCCCAACTTATTTTATTTTGAGATATAGTCTTGCTAAATTGTGCAGGCTTGCTTTGGCCTTGAATGTTCAATCCTCTTGCCTCAGCCCTCCAAGTGCTGGGATTACAGGTATGCACCACAGTACCCGACTTGTATTATAAAACTTTAATGTAAGAACAGAACATTTTCAGCCACAACTGTTTTACAAAGTAAAGTACATATATTTAACTTACATCTTTTCCCCATACTTGGAGGTTGAAGCATTAAATACAGCAACGTGTTTTATATAATCTAGTATGGTTTTGGCCTACAGTTGTATCACTGTGGTGTCCGATTCCATCAGATCTTGGAAGCTAAGCAGGGTCAGGCCTGGTTAGTACTTAGATGGGAGACTACCTGGGAACAGCAGGTTCTGTAGGCTTGGGAGAAGGACCTGGCAACCCACTCCCCCAAAATAATCAACCATTGAAAACCCTATGAATAGAAGAGTAGCACTAACAGTAGTGTTTCACCTGTTGTACATAGGGTCGCTATGAGTCGGACACTGATTGGATGGCACCTAACAACAACAACAATAGAGTATAGTTTTAAAAGGAAAGCTATGCATTTTTGGCATCCTCCATATGCTAAGTCATAAGCAGGCTATTATGGCTAATGGTATTCAACTCATCCATTTCCAGAACTGACATTCAAAATAATGAAGAAATCTCAATGATATATATGATCAAGTGAGCTAAGGCAAAATGCTTCACACCAAAAAGATGATGTGTGATGTTAACAAGTCATGGAAGCATGTTGAAATATGATCTTAGAAAGAAAAAACTGGGAATTTCTATAAAATGTTTTGTTTTTCAACATGCATTTATTTAACATGCATTTGCCAAGAACCTGCTGCATTCCAGACAGAGTTCCAGCTAGATGCAGTTATATCACACTGTATGATAGAGCCACAGCCTTGAGTGAAGAAGGTGACTTCTGAAGGAGGCTGGTAAATTGTACCTGCTCAGTAAGAACCTAAAACAGATTCATGAATAAAGAACTATGGCAGCACTAGGACAGAAGACGGGACTGTGAATCAGAGAGTTGAAGATTGTCCCCAAAAGGTGGCAATTTTTAAGGTAGATTTGAAAGGATGAAAAGTTTTGCAAAGGTTATGCTGAAAGACATTCCATGCTATGGGAGCAGCAAATCAAGAGGCATTAACATGTTTTGAATCTGGAAAGTTAAGTTCTGCTTGGTATGAGATAGAGATGTGGGTATTAAAGAAGAATATAAAAAATAAGATCAAACAAGTAGCTCAAGTCAAATGATAAAATGATGAGATTTTATACGAGTTTATTGACTTGGTTGTACTTTTATGCATAAATACTCAGAATCCACTTTAGTTGAGGAGGGAGAAGGTATATTATTCTCAGTATACTTCAATACATTGTGTTCTCAATATATTGTGAGTTAGGTTGCTCCTTTTTTTCAAAAAATATGATACTTGCTTTTGTAATATTCTTCCAGGTCAGAGTAGTATGGCACAGGGTGTTTCATAACAGGCCGTGGGTGGTCAGCTCTTTGGCAGAATACCTGGCCATCTTCTTCCTCCTCCTTGGTGCTTGAACATTTATGCCTTAATTGGTAATCAAAAATTCTCTTGCTCTACCTTCTATGATGCCTTAAGCTATTATATAAATATAACATGATTGTATCTTTTGGAGTATCTTTCTGTTTCCCCAATGCTAACTCCTTGAGGGCAGAGATTACCCTGTACAATTTTTATTTCTCATAGTAGCTAACACAATTACATCAGATGATACAGCCTCATCATTTCAAGTCTAGCATTGATTCTAGAACAGTGGCTATATGAACTTCTAGAATTTTTGTATTTAAAACTAATATTTTAACAAGATTTCTTACAATAAATAACAGTTGTTGTTGTTGTTGTTAGGTGCCGTCGAGTTGGTATCCGACTCATAGCGACCCTCATAGGGTTTTCAATGGCTGACTGTTTCAGTTTTCAATAGCTGACTGTTTCGGGATTGCCTTGGGAGTGGATTGCCAGGTCCTTCTCCCATTTTTGCGGTGCTGGGAATTGAACTCAGGTCCTCAGAGACTGCAGCGCAGCACTCTACCAACTGAGCTAAATCCCAGCAGTACTGATTTAAAAAGAGAATAGTAGAAATATCCACAAATCCACATTTATGTCCATGATGTAAATAAATAAATAAGTAAATGAGAGAAAAGGCTGATCTTTCTTATTATAGGATTATAATTAGTAAATTAAAGGGAATGATGGCAGTCAAAAATTTCTTTTAAGCAAGCACCAAAGAAATAATCATTGCAGGCAAGAATTGTCAGTGGATGCTAAAATTAGTCAGCAAAAATATGGTGAGGAACAGAAAGTTTGCATAACCCCACAAGATACTTATTAAATAAAAGGGGGAAAATAGTGACTTTGCAGTGTAGAAACCTAACGGTAGCTTTACCAAGTGGTCCAATTTACGATTACCAGTAATAATTATATCAACATCACACCTGATATGATACACTGATAATGTCACATTGCTTGAGGTATTCTAGCCCAAAATGTGTGACCTCAATCTAATCATGAGAAAAACTCAAAGAAAAATTGTGGAGCATTCTATGAAATGATTGACAAGTACTCTTCCAAAGAGGAAAGTCATGAAACACAAAGACTGAGCAACTGTCACTACTGAGGGAAGTTAAGGACAATTAATTACACCATGGTAAACACCAATAAGAAGGGCACTGGTTGGACAACAGATAAAATTCTAATAAGATCTGTAGACTCATTAATAGGTTTCATCAGTATTAATTTTCTGCTTTCTTTAATTGCACTATGCCTATTTAATATGTTCACATTAGGGGAATGTAAGGAGGGGGATATGAGAAACCCCTGTACTACTCTTCCAACTTTTTAAAATCTAAAATAATTTCAAAATCAGAAGATCTTTAAGAAATGTAAATGGGTCCCAGTCATACATGGAACACAAACTCATAAGCAACTATACTTTCTTGGTAACTGAGATTATCTAATTTTGACTTTGTGATTCTTTTAGCTGAAGTGAGTGATAAAGGTGATATAATAAAAATATACAATTGACCTCCTTCCATATATGCAGAACTTTCTACCTGGAGATTTAGTTTTCTTGTACTGCTAATGAAGGTGGCCCCAGTTAGAAGTTAAAGAAAGGAAAAATTAAAATTAAAATTAAAAGGCACAAAACTAGAAATGTTAAAAACACTATTAGTCTACAAGTATTTCCTGAGAAACTAAGGGCTAATTAACTTTGCCAAGATAAAGAACCAGAATACAGTCTTTGCACCTGAGACCTGCACAATCTAGTCCAAGAGACAGGGTGCACATTTGTGAAACAACTGCTCATGTTAGAGTGAAACTTACTCTCCAAACCTGGCATTTCCACATAGAAGTCCCCTCCACCACCCTCGCCCTGGCAGTATGACTCTTGCTTACTGGATTCATCTGCTAGGCCTTCCATAACCAAATACCACAGACTGGGTGCTTTAGAGAACAAAAATATGCTTTTAGAGGCTAAAATTATAAGATTAAGGTTCCAGCAGAGATGGTTTCTCCAGAGGCCTCTTCTTGTGTCTTGCAGATAGGGGACTTCTCACTGCATCTTCACCTGGCCTTTACTCTGTGCATAGGTCTTCCTCAGGTCTCTCCCTCTTTTTATAAAGCTATTAGTTCTGTAGAATTAGGACCACAGTCTTCTGACCTCATTTAACCTTTATTACCTCTTTAAAATGGGAGAAGGACATGGCAATCCACTCCCAAAGCAACCCTGAAATAATCAGCCACTGAAAAACCTATGAATAGCAGAGAGACACTGACATGATGCCAGGCATGGCACAGTGCCTGGGAGTGTTTCGTTCTGTTACACATAGAGTCTCTATGAATTGGACCCCACTCAACAGCATCTAACAACAACAACCTCTTTACAATTCCTATCTCCAGTCACTTTTGAGGTTCGGCTTCAACTTATGTATTTGAAATGTGGGGATAGGAGTGGTAGAAGAATAGGGCCCAATTTGGAAGATGGCTGACCCATGCGTTTCCGAGGACTACTCAGCAAGTGCAGCTCAGGCCAACTCTACCCTTCTCTGTTCTTTAGTTCTACCTACCTAGAAGGAAGTTGGGGCTGGGATTTAACTCAGTTGGTAGAGTGCTGCTCTGCAGTCTCTGAGGTCTCAAGTTCAATTTCCAGCACTGCAAAAATGGGAGAAGGATGTGGCAATGCACTCCCAAGACAATCCGAAACAATCAGCCATTGAAAACCCTATGAAACTTGCTATGAGTTAGACACGACTTGATGGTACCCAACAACAACAGGGAAGTTGTGTTCTGGTCTGCTTTTTTGGCAAAACAAAACAGGTATTGTTCATTAGAGGGAGGGATGCATATAGGGAAGCAGGTCCTCCATGACCAGGTAGTTAAGCCTGATTCATTCAGGTTAAAGTACTAGGAAGCCGGCAAAAGCTCTCTCAAAGAAAGTTTTATCAGTTAAAAAAAATTAAAAATTAAATTAAACTAAGAACTCCTAAGATTTTGAAATCAATCTCCCGGATCCTGTGCCTATCTTTCAGTTGTTCTGAATAAGTTGGGAAGAGAGGTACTACTTGTTAGACTTCCTAGGGCACTGACAGCATATTCACATGTTACATTAGATAATAGATACAAGGCAGTGTCATTAAATATTTCTTAGAAACCATCCCATTGCAAAGGATTTAAGTACCATCTCATAGAATATGATGTTATGAGACTTAGCAATTTGTTTTTACAAAGCAGATGAACAAGTACTTTTTTTCATCTAAAAAGAACCAAATTGTTCCACAAGATTGCTTCATATTTGGCTACTAATTTCACATTAGAGTCACAAATAATGCAGCACGTAGTCAAACTGGTTTTTAATATAATTTTTGTTTTGTAGATGTGGATGACACCACAATGGCACGAAATTTAGGTAGTTTAGTAATTGTATTTTTGAAACTAATATTTCATAAGTTTAACACTATTTTTGCAAACCAACATCACTAGTTTAATTGTTACTATTGATATCCACACAAATATGCTTTTCTTCAATATTGAAGAAATAGGAATGGAAAAGGAAATAATAATAACAAATATATAATACATAAATTTGAATTTTTTGCCTTAAAATGAGATAAATTAAAAACTGAAAATAAACCCTACTTCAATTATTTAAATCATTAAAGTCTAATGTCCCATATTACAATGCTTACAACCCATTTGTTATATATGGCAAGCATTCATACTATCATGCTACATAATTTTCACATTTTGTAGCCTTTGTCAAACTAATCTGCATGAACAGTTACAAAACATACTCTATTTCTGAATTACACACTTGTTAGTGTTCAGAAATAGAAAGAATCCTTCTGCAATAATTAACAAGGTATGCCCATGCATATTAGCACATAAAGATTAAATTTTTAACACTCAACATTGTTTCATGCTGAAACAAATCTTATTGTGCTAACTCTATACTAACCTATGGCATCTCATTCATTATTACCTAATTAACCTACTAATAGCCACATTATAAGAATTTGTGTCCATAATTATTTTAGATATTAGTTTTCAAAGCTATTAAAAGGATGCAATCATATTGATTTTTGAAATCAATTTGGAAAACCAAATTCTTGCAATTTATGTACAGGAAAATGCCCTACTTTTTGGATATTGGTTGTTGCAGCATGTTATTCATTTCTCAGAGTTCCCATATTTATTCTACATACTAAGTAGTATATTGGAAATAAAATTGGGCAATATTCATGGGTAGTTGAGGGCAAAAACTAAATAACTGATAATAATTGCATAAAATGTATTAATTTTATAATGTAAAAATGCACATGTAAAATATACTTATTAATTTTATATTAATAAATAGTAATCCTGCCCAAGTAGGAGCAGAAAGTTTTGGAAACAAAACATGCAGAACAAAATAAAAACTAGGATCACTTATAAATCCTTGCACAATATCTAGGGAAGAGAAGTTATTCATGAGGATGATATAGCATATCGACATTCAAAACTTGCTTTTTTTTGCAATAATCTATTGTTTATGTTTAATTTTCTTTTGAAGTCTTTTCACACAAATTATAGAGATGCCATCTGAGTGTTTAAATCTGACTGATCAGCTTGTGCTTGTTTTCCATAAAACACTTTGCAATTTAGGACAGATGGTCAGTTTTCTGTTTTCTCAGCATGTAATAAAGAAAAGGTTGGCATCAGTAAAGAAAGGTACTGGTAATAGAAAAGGCTCACAGGAGCCTCAGCTACTTGCTGCTACTGCACAGCTTACCACTAGATGTCCTGTGCAGTAAACAAGAAGCAAACTTGCATATATTTACATTCTTATCCTGGCATGAATGTTTCTGACTTTAATTGTGTAGCTCTGGATTTCCAAAATAGCTGGTCAACCATTTTCTGCCACATTTCCTATTGATATAAGCAAAATAAAATATAATGATATAGGTTATGTAAGGAAGCCCAGGATGCTATTTGTTATGCTTACAAATAATTACAGAAGTATGCCTGAAATAATTTATTCCAGAATCTTTCATAGTGAGGAAGAAATATACACATACACACACATATATCTACACACACCCATGGAAGCACGCACATACACAAATATAATTCCCTTATTGAAAAGACAGGTCTTTTAATTAAACGTCATTTTTCTCATTTAGCAGATTCAACAGGCTATCTTGTCATAGATTCTTTTCTTTTCTTGGAAAGGTAATATGGGTATAACAAAACAAGTATAGGTTATTCCGAGGCACCATTTGCACCATGCTATCTTCTATGACTGTTAACCAAATTAAAGTTGAAATTTTACTGTCAATTTGGGTGATTATTACGACTCTGTGAAGTACAGAAAGTGTTTAAAAGCAGTGTGATACCTTTTTAAAATTCTACTCCTAACAAGGCATGAAGGTATATGCAGATATAAATAATGTGTGCCAAAGTATAATGTAAGTGTGTGTCTTTCGCTCCAATTGTTTGAATATGTCCCTCTGAGAAGGGAAATCTGGAATGCATCCACGCAAATCCCTAGAGTTGTCAGAAAAGGAAATGGAGGAATAAGCTGTTCTCAGCGGTGCTTGGTGAGAATCCCACAGAGGTAAGGGCAAACAGCAAATGCCTTCCTTCCCTGGCAGCATCATGAAACACTGGCAGGACAGGAACCACCTTGACAAAAATGCCAAGGCTAGGGATGGTCATCACCATCTCCTCAGATTCCTTTCTTTTAGAATTTAATCAGATATGGTGAAAATATTTCAGGGAAAAAATTAAAGCAAATGAAATTAATTTAAATTTTTTTCAAATATCACTTTCAGTGTGTTACAAAAGAAAAATAATTTAAAAGATGCCATTGGGCTCTCTGGGCAGGTGTGTTGGCTATAGTAGAATGGTCACAATCATCCCATCAGACACAGGAAGGACAGACTTGAAACCAAGTTGATCGAGTGAGATTCCAAGTGAAATTAACCCTGCAACCCCAGGAAGCAAGAGATCTTTCTTGTCTTAAATGAGTGGGTTAGAACACTCCCAAGACAATTGCCTTTGTTTTCCCTTTGGCTAGCTTGCTTTCACCATAGCACCTTTAATTATCTCCCAGGTAGCCATAGGCAGTGGCAAAGGAGGGAGATGTGATGAACTGCGAACTTCCTCAGCTTCACAGAGAAGTACCTCAGGAACAAGAGGGTGATCCTCTTTCAGCATAACCTGAAGCCACTGCAAATTAGGTACCTCCGTGGGGACTGAGAGCTAAGAGATCCTGCTTTAAAAAGATTTCTTTCTGAATCACTTTCCCACTTCCAAGATCTTTGAGCTGCTGATTTCTCAGAGCCAAAGAGATAAGGTTTAAAGGGAAGGAAGGAAGGGATGGAGTAGAGATTCATTCTTTTATTCATTTATGTTGTTGTTATGTGCCATGGAGTCGGGTCCAGTTCATAGCAACCCTAAATGGCTAAATGACCCACTAGTAATCTCTGATAACATATCTCTCTCCTACAGCCCTATCACTCTGGCATCTGATCCCATCAGATGGACGAAGCTAAGCAGTGTGGGGCCCAGTTAGCAGTTGGATGGGAGATTGCCTGGAAACATCAGGTGCTGTAGGTTTGGGAGAAGGACCTGGCAACCCACTCCCAAAAAACAATCAACCATTGAAAACCCTGTGAATAGCCGAGAAACACTAAAAATGTTTCACTTGTTGTGCATAGGGTTGCTATGAGCCAGACACCAACTTGATGGCACCTAACAAGTTATCTCTGGCGAGCATAAATGACAAGACCTTGTTGAAAATTTAACACAAGCAGGATATTTATATAGTCATATTGGGTATTGCTGAGGTTTAGCTCAGTTGGTAGAGTGCTGCTCTGCACTTTCTGAGGACCTGGGTTCAATCATCAGTACTGCAAAAATGGTAGAAGGACATGGCAGTCCACTCCTGAAACAATCAGCCATTGAAAACTCTATGAGGGTCACTATGAGTCAGATCTGACTGGATGGCACCTAACAACAAAAATTGGAATTTTATGCTTAAAACACAATCAATATTTCTGTACCTTCAAAATCCCACCTTTACTTAATGTATGACTATTATAAGGATCAAGCAGATCATAATCAATGTTGCTGTTGTTGTTGTTGTTGTGTGCTGTCGAGTCGGTATCCAACTCATAGCGACCCTCATAGGGTTTTCAATGGCTGACTGTTTCGGGATGGCCTTGGGAGTGGATTGCCAGGTCCTTCTCCCATTTTTGCGGTGCTGGGAATTGAACTCGGGACCTCAGAGACTGCAGCGTAGCGTTCTACCAACTGAGCTAAATCCCAGCCCTAATCAATAAGTATAAGTAATTTATTATACTGCAAATTAATACTGGAAAGGCATTAAACAGTTTAGAAAAGAAAGGAGTAATATACATAGTGAGCAGAGAGTAACACACATATATATGATATGATATGATATGACATATGATGTAATAATGTAATGAAAATATCAATCATCATCCAATTTTTCCCCTCCCTTTCACAAAGAATGGACTTTAGCTTGAGACATACAGACTGCTAGGTGACTAATATAAAAACACCTGTTTTGTTTTTAAATTCAAATGACATCCTAGATTTTGGGGAGAAAGAACAGAATCTATTTTTCAAAAAAGACTCAGATATGACTGTGACTATTTATTGTATTACTGTTTCATATTTATGGACTGGGGAAAATTCATTAGAGCAGTGTTTAAGTAGAATACCATATAATAGATGTTGTTGTTGTTGTTGTTAGGTGCCGTTGAGTAGGTATCCAACTCATAGCGAACCTCTGAACAACAGGGGAAACACTATTGTCAGTGATTCTCTGCTGTTCATAGGGTTTTCAATGGCAGATTGATTTTTGGGAAGGGGTTGCCAGGTCCTTCTCCCAAGCCTACAGCACCTGGTGTTCCCAGGTGGTCTCCCATCCAGGTACTAACCAGGCCCGACCCTGCTTAGCTTCCGAGATCTGACGGGATCGGATTCCACAAGGCTGCGGCTGCAGGCATAATAGATGTAGCACATTAAATTCCACACTTCAGAATTGTCATCTAGTTCTGCATGGATAGTGGGGGTACTTTGGATACTATTAACAGAAAATCAAATATAAGGCTATTAGTAATCAAGAGGTGCATATTCTCTGTTTTTCCAGAGCAGAGATTTTTTTCTTTTACTCATAAAGAAGACAAAGCAAAGCATAAAAATAAAGGATATCCTTTGTTAACATGAGGAGAAGTTGTCAATATTCCTTTTATACTGTCTGGATTTTCAAATGTGCCCTTATCATTTTTAGCAAGTGAAAATTGAGAAGAAAATACAGATATGTAATATATATTATTTTTTAATGTAATATTCTATTTTTCTGTTTGTAGTTATTGAAGCTTTTGTCTTACTTCATTAAACATTTAATAAATCACCACTAGTTTTGTGACAGATTTTAACCATAACACAAACAGCAGGCAGTGTACACCCAGCTCGGTTCATATAGGCATATAATATCAGTGTCTACATCATCATGCCCTGCAGGGATATTGGCAGAACAACCAATGGAAGGTAAGTTTTTTTCCGACAAAGCTTCGAAAATAAAGTTTTCTTCTTTTATCTTACTACAAATCAATTGGAGCCCTTACAGCAAAATCCTATAAAATAACTTCAAACACCACTTCTTAGTCTAAAAATTTGTATTATGGCTATAACTCTTTGAAGTATTATGACTGAAGTTTGGAGAAAAATGATTTAAGTGCTATCTGCTAGACATCAGAGCTTCAAAAATTCTCTCAGTTTTTCTTGACACATAAACTGCTACCTACTGTATGTTTTTAGTACTTTTTTTCTTGCTTTTAACCACCTAACCCACTTTGCTTGATAAAAGTTATTTAACCACAGTTTATCCAATTGAATTAATACTCTTTAAAGATTCATCAACTTGCAATTGATTGTTTTACTTTGCCAACTTTTTGTTGTTGTTGTTGTTGTTGTTGTTTTCATTCTACTAAGAGTCAGGTTTTATTTTTTTAAAGACCTTTCAAGTGTGTTGACTTTAAGTTTTAAAAAATCACTAGGGAAAGTATAGAACATGAGGTTAAAGACACCTGTGATTACTGCTTGGAAGTTAAATGTTAGGAAGAAAAAACAAAGTTTTCTAATGGAGAAGTCTCCCTTGCACTGAGAGGATGATAAGACCAAAAATGCCTCTTGTAAATGAGGCAATGCCTCTGGCAATGGGTAAGAAGGCCTTGTCAGCAATTCAAGTTGCTGCATGCTCACTGGCACTACACTGTTCAGAGCAAAAACTTCACTAGTTTAAATTTCTTTTTAAAAGACAGAAAAAGTTTACTTTGCAAAGAGCAGATTCCATCCAAAAAGCTCTTAGTGAGTGCCTGCCTTATGCAGCTTCCTGTAATAGATGCTGTGTTGGGAAGGTTATGCAAAATTGGAAGGAAAAAAAAGAATCCATGACATCAGCAGGTGAACTTTGACTCAATATTTTCATGCAATACACTGAGATTCCTTTTTTTCTCCCATTCTCACTAAGGAATGTTTTGGGTGAGTCTCTTTTTAAATAAAATGATATTTTGCAGAGTCCAAAGTAAACTAATATAACTAATGTTGTTGTTGTTAGGTGCCGTCGAGTCGGTATCCGACTCATAGCGACCCTCTGTACAACAGGGGAAACACTATTGTCAGTGCTTCTCTGCTGTGCATAGGGTTTTCAATGGCAGATTGATTTTTGGGAGGGGGTTGCCAGGTCCTTCTCCCAAGCCTACAGCTTCTGGTTTTCTCGGACGGTCTCCCATCCAGGTACTAACCAGGCCCAACTCTGCTTAGCTTCCGAGATCTGACGGGATCGGATGCCACAGGGCTACAGCTGCAGGAATATAACTAATATTAGTTATGAATTGTCATTTCCTATTTTGCGGAGTAAGGGAAAATTCTGGAAAACAACAGCTTTACATTTTATCAGTGATACTCAAAATGCCAGTGGGCAACAAAACAAGGAGCTGGCATCAGAGTGTAAATCAGGGTATTTTTTCCTTCATTCAGAAAGTTTTCGCTACCAATCCCCACCCAAAAAGTCAGCTTTCCTAAACAGCATGCAAGTGGCAGTGGATTTACATTCTGGATCAAACTCTTATTCTCATCTCAGGGCAGTAAAACTTTTAAAGACTAGCACCTATCCAAGAATCTAATTTAAATAACTATTCTTCACAACCCAACTAAGATTTATAAATTATCTAGAGCAAAAGAAACTGCAAAATCAGAAATTAGAAAGTAAAACAAAAATTATCGAGCACTAGATGTGGGAAAAAGTTATGAAATAAAGGAGCTTGAAAAGGAATGGAGGGGCTCTGTTTTACATTTGCAGGGGGAAAGAATGGCATGTTATCAGTCCTCAGTGACATGTAGTTAAGAAGGGTATCCATGTGATTTGCTCAAAAAATAGGTGAGAACAAAATAAGCACATGTCCTGCTGTTACTGATATCTGAGGATGTGTCTGCCCTGCACTTTCCTCAGTGCTTTTGTCACACTTAGGCATACCAAGGCCTGCAGCCGTAGCCCTGTGGCATCTGATCTACTCTGATCTTGGAAGCTAAATAGGGTCGGGCCTGGTTAGTATTTGGATGGGAGACTGCCTGGGAACACCAGGTGCTGTAGGTCTGGGAGACGGACCCGGCAACCCACTCCCAACAATCAATCTTTCATTGAAAACACTGTGAACACCAGAGAAGCACTCACAATAGTGTTTCACCTGTTGTACACAGGGTCGCTATGAGTTGGACACCGACTCAACGGCACCTAACAACAACAACACAGGCATACCGAAGGCTCAGCTATCACCACAGGCATTTAACAGGCAATGAAGCTCACACTGCCCACCTGCTCCATTGTCCCGACCATCACCAGTCCAAGTGTCAGTGTAAAAAGTGAGTGACAAAGAGCTTGGTAAATGTGCTGCTAACTCTGAAACTAAGTGTGCAAAAGATTAGCTGGTGTGTGACAAGATCATGCTCTCTTCTACGCCATCTGATGGCAAAAGGGAACAAACACAAGTGCCTCAGAGCATGGTGAAGACCAAATGTTCAGATCTCTGGCAGTGGGCGTATGCTGGAAATATTTCCACATGTCAAGGTTATCTCTCCTAACTCCTGGGCTACTCATTCCCACAGATCAATGACTTGATGGGTTCTCAGAAAGGGCAGGAAATATGGATGCTTCTGAGAAAACTAAAGGGGGTGTGTTTCCCCTAAACCATTCTGCTCCTCAGCCTTTTCACACCGTTTCTCATAGGCCAAGTATTCAAAAGCCACTCTTCCAGCTCCAGCCTTTTGCCTTTCTTCTGAGTACTGCTTGTTATATCCTCCTTTCTTCCCTAGTTTTCCTTATCTTTTCCAGCATGCCCTTCCCTTATCCAAACATTTCTTGAAATCTCCTGCCTCCACAGATTTTTATTCCAGAATTATTAAAAACAACATTAAAAATTCCTCTCAACTTTGTCTTTAAACCAAGTTTGCAAGTATGCTTAATATTGATCATATTAGATCTTTTATTGGCAATCTACAATTCTCCAACCTGTCTTCTAGCTTCTGTATGTGCTATTTATATTAGCATTATACATCTTGGTTTAAAGTATCTAAAAAGCAGAAAGAGTGCTTGTCTAAGTCTATTTTATACACTTAAGATAATTTATTTATTTTATCTTATATGGATAATGATAAAGAATCCTAAATATTACATATGGCAAGCAAGTAGGTTACTTTAATTAAAACTTATTGCACTCCCTCCAGTTTTTGTTTGCATTCTTCTATTCCACAAACTGGAAAACTAAAAACTATTCATTTTCAGATTCCTTTGCAGGTATGGTGCAGGGCAATGGCATACATTTCAACAATGTAATACAACTGAATGCAGAAGCACGTAATATGAAGAGATAGACATCCTGGGAAGAGTGATCTTTTCTTACATGCCACGTAAAAAGTATTAATTCTTTGATGGTGACTGTGGAAGAACCCTTGGTGTCCAGTCTCAGAATAATCAGTGCTCAGTGTAGGGCAGCTCTATCATGATGCTTGCTAAGACAATTCCACAGTGTGCTGGGCACTTTTCCAGACTACATAGTTTTCTGTTCCTTCTAGAGTCTCTGTGAGCTGCTTCACATATTTTAATAAATTCTTTTCTGTGAAGATGGACGTGGTAGTGCACAGTTGCAATCCCAAAACTCTGGTAGCTGAGATGAAAGTATTGTGAGTTTGAGGCCAGTCTGAGTCACAGAGTACTAAAATACTCTGTTAAAAAATAAGAAGAAAAAAACTTTATGCTTTAAATATCTAAGTTAAATATGTAGCTATGTAGCTTGGAACCAATAACTTGGATTAATTTGTCAGGACTTTTTTTTTTTCTTTCTTTCTGTTCTTGGATTAACTTTTTAGGACTTTCTAACTTTTTTTTACATAAGTAACCTGTGTGGACTCAGTATCACAAGTATGAATGAACTAAGAAATAAGAAATAAGTAGAGTTTCCAAGTATGTGGAAATAGCTTATGATTATGGGCCTCAGACAAAACTCCACATCAAAACCATTTATCTAAAGGCTTTGGAAAATGTTATTATGAGGGAGCCAGGGTGTTCTTCTGGGGCATCATTCTCTAGAAAATAGAAGAGCTGGGAACAATGACTTTGGAAAGGGATTCCAGGGCCCTGACTCTGCTTCCTCAAATTAATCTGGATATAGTCTTGTTAATGCTGAGTTTGGTTAAGCACCAGGAGAGCTCTGTGTTCATATAGAAACACAGTGATTGTTAATATATATTCTTCCAGGGTGGCGATATAGGCTCTGCATATAACTGGGATATGTTGTAGCAAGAATTTGGCAATTTTCTCAATCTGGGGGTCCCAAATCTAACATGGCGAGAGTTATTAAGAACAGTATACCCATTAGGGCAAGAACAATCTCAAGGCTTCAGTATCTATTCTGTGGAGCCTCCTTACTTCTATTAAGTTCTAAACCACTGCCTAAGTAAATCAGGGCTCATGGTGGATCAGTTTCCTATTGCCCTATTGTCCTGTTTCTACCTGAAGTGCTACACTGGGCCCTTGGACAAAACAAGAACACAAACTATACACCAATGCTGAGGTTCATAAACTTCTGTAAAGGGTCAGAGACAAAATATTTTAAGCTTTGCAAGCCAGAAAGCATTTATTTCAACTACTCAAATACATCCTTGTAGCATGAAAGCAGCAGTAGATAATATGTAAATGAATGGATATGGCTGTGTCCAAATAAATTCTATTCACAGACTTTAAAGTGTGAATTGTATATAATTTCCAGGCATCACAAAATACTATATGTTTTTTCTACCATTTACCATATAAACAGGCATCAATAATAAAAATAGATAAGATGGACCACATCAAAATGACAAACTTTAGTGCATCAAAGGATACAATTAATAAAGTGATCCTATGGAATGGGAAAAAATATTGGTAAATTGCATATCTGATAAAAGGTTAGTATTGACAATATATAAAGAGTATACACAACTCAATAACAGGGGAAAAAAAAAACAATTAAAGTGTGCTGACACCTTGAATAGATATTTCTCCAAAGAGTCACAAATGGCCACCAGGCACATTAAAAGATACCCAACATCATTAATAATTAGAGAAATGCAAATCAAAACCACAGTGAGATAGTGCCTTGTTGGGGAACTTTTAAAATCCACCCCATAACTAGGGTTCCTCATACTAGCCTGAGGGACTGACTCCTAGGTGACCCCAGGGCCATATCCCACTCACTCACACCTATCCCTCCCATCCAGTGAGCAAAAATGGGCCCTGACCAGCCTCAGCCACCTCAATTCTGATTGGCTACCCCTAGCATCTCAGTTAAATAACTGCCCCTACCTGGCAGGTATGACAGTTCACCTGCTGTACCTGTCAGCAATGTGCCCTGATTGACTAACCCCAGTACACACCCCCCTCTGGGACCCTATATAAGCAGGGCTCCCAGACCCCCTTCACCCCATCATCTCTCACTGTCCCTTGATTGCTACCTAGACCCCATCACCTTGATCCAGCGCTCCCCACTCCAACAGAAGATCTCCAAGCAAGCCTACGCATCAAGACCAGGGGCCCAGAAGCACCAAAGGCTACAAGCAAGCCACAAAGAGCCTACCAATTCCTCCCATCCTTGGGAAGGAGGGAGGCAGAGAAGGCGAGCTGCGAGAGTCAAAACCAACTGACCTCCAGCCCAGCGGAACACCAGCTGCCTGTAGCTGTGCCTTTAAGCTGAGCTGTTCCACCAGTTATCCTGCAACATTCTATGCTGCAGGCTTAGAGCTAGCACTTGAGCACTTGACAGGGGCTGCTTGATGGTTGCACCACACTTGGGGAGTAACCCAATAAACCTTCCCTTTCATGTTTCCTGTAGAAGGTCTCCCAAGGTCCTTCTTTGGCGCCTCTGGCCACTACACCAACCCGGTCCAGTGGGTCCTGGATACCCACTTAGTGTTGGGGCAAGGCTCTGACCTCTGCCAGGCCTGAGCCAAACCCCGACAGTGCCTCACATCTAAGGATGGCTACTATAGAAGAAAAAAGCAAATGAGTTTTAGAAAGGATGTAGAGAAATTAGAACCCTCACGCACTGTTGGTAGAAATGTAAAATAGAGGCATTTGTGCACTCATGTTCATAGAAGCATTATTCATAATTTCCAAAAAGAAGAAACTCAAGTGTTGAGGGATGAATACACAAAGAAAACGTGGCATATACATACAGTGGAATATTATATCATGAACATATTATATTGACGATGTTATGCCAAATGAAAAAAGCCAATTGCAAAAGGATAAATATTGTACTATATCTCACTTATATGAAATGCCTTCAGTAGTTAAATAAACAAACAAATAAATAAATATAGTAAATAAATTAAATATAGGTAAATCTAATAAAGAAAGAAAGTAGAAAGGTAGTTTCCAGGGTTTGGGGGAAAGGAAAAATAAGGAGTTGTTTTTTGATGGGTGTAGAAAGGTTAATATAACAAAGTTTATATGTTATATGTATTTCACTTCAATTAAAAAATTAATATAAAAGTCATTCTTAGTTCATGGCCTATGTTAGGTTGTACATCACTGTGGCAAAATACATGACCAAAGCAAATTTATGAGAGGAATAATTTATTGGGGCTCATGGCTTAGAAGATTTCAGCCCATAGAGGCAAGACAGAAGTAGCAGGCACATAGCAGGGCCTCTGGCAGAGGACCTCATCTCATGGCAGATAAGATGATAGAGCTTGGCAGAACCAGGGGCCCACATAAAGCCTCAAAAGGCCTGTCCTCAATGCTCTACCTCTGCAAGCTAAGTCCCCTTCCCAAAGTTCCATAGCCTCCCAGTATAATGTCACCACCTGGCGACCTCACAGTCAAACCCATGACCTTTGGGGGACATTTTAGATTCAAACCATAACATGGCCTATACAAAAGCAGACAGTGGGCCAGGTTTGAGCCGCAGGTCATAGTTTGCCAGTCTGTGGCCTTAAGTGTACATAGATAGCAACTGAGTCCCTGGTCCTCATCTCAATTTGCACATCTAAATCTTTATACTTAGCAGTTCTTTCACTAGTTTTGTGTGAACAACATGGCATGACATAAAATAGACACAAAGTACCATTTTGAGAGTTTAAAAGAGGAAAAGATAGCATCTAATTGGGGAGATCTATAAAGCCATTGTTTACTTTTGTGATTCTCTCAAGTGGAAGGCCCATCCCAGCTGGGATTTTGAACAGGGGATCTCCAGACCTATATGAGGGGAGGGAGAAGGGTAGCACAGACCAAAGAGTGAACCCCAAAGAGAAAAGTGCATGGGAGACATCTGTAGCTCAGTTCCAATAGAGCAATAGAAGAAGTTGAAGATAGAATTGGAATTTGACTGGGGGCCAGATGAAGAAATACATTAAACAGAGCAAGGACAGGTTTTTATACCAAAGAATGGACAACAAGACCAACACTAAAAGATAATACAACTAGTTTACGCTTTGTGATCAAAAGATAAGGTGAATGCTGCTGCCCAGTACCATCTAATTGAAAGGCACTTCAATATGGAAAGTGGCACACTGAACCTTAATAACAGTGGGTGACAAGTTTCAGCTATGGTTATGATCCTGAGACCAAGGTTCAGAGTTATCAATGGAAATCACCCAGTTCTCCTTGTGTGAAAAAAGCACAATTAAGATCCAACATCAAGGTGATGTTAACTGTATTTTTTGACCTTGATAGAATTGTATGAGCTGAATTTGTACCCAGGAACACTATGGTGAACTCTGAATATTATAAGGGCTTTACAGCATTGAAGAAATGATATCCTCCATCATGACAACCTCTGTGTTATGCATCACTTCTGATATGGCAATTTCTGTCAAATAAAAACATTAGTGTGTGACCTCATTCACCTTATTAACCAGATGTGGCACTGTGTGACTTCTGGCTCTTTCGCAAAGTCTGAATGACCACGAAAGGTAAACATTCTGAATTGATTCAGGACATTAAGAGGACAGCATAACTAAAGATACTCACCAAAGAGTACCTACAAAACTGCTTAAGAAAGTGGCAAAAATGATGGGATAAGTGTGTGTAAAGACAAGGACAATATTTTTGGGGAGTTAACAGTAATGTATCTTTTACTGTAATAATTTTTTTTAATTTAAACATTCACCATATTTTTATCACACTTTGTGTTTATGTATAAGTTAAAATGGAATAGGTAAATAGTGAAATAGAGAGACTAAGTGCCTACTACCACAGCAATGGTAATGGAGGCCTACACAGGATAATCACAGGTAATTGGAAGGAACTTAAGAGGTTTGTGATATGGAGTGAGTTGAAATCTATGGGGTTTGATCACTGATTAGATGTGGGGGACAAAAAAGAGGAGAGATCAAAGGCAAATTGGGATTTTTAACTCAGGGATTAGGCAGATGACAGTGTTAGCAGCAGCAGCAACAACACACACACAAAAAAAGAGAGAGATGGGGGAAAGGAAGGTAACTTTGAGAGGAAAGGTGTAAGTTCACTTGGACACACTAATTGTTGAGGTGTGAAGTGACAACTGTGTGTTCACACAGGGGTGCATAATGAATAGAAGGACAGAAGTCAATAGTATTGGGACAGAAAAGTCCTATCTAGAAGCAATACCTAAAGGAATGAGTACTGGCAAGATTTCCAAAGACAAGAACATAAGAAGGCCAAGGATAGAACCTTGTAGAATAACTACATTAAGTGGTTGGAAGAAGAGCATCTAGAGAATGAGCTAGAAGAGTGGTTCAGAAAGATAAGGAAGAAGACAAAAATTCATTCAATGACCATGACTGTGCTAAAGATATTACACAATTCACCTCATTTTAATCTTTGAGGCACCTCTGTCTGGTAGGTCTTATCATCCTACTCTTAGAGATGAGAAAAGTGAGGCTCAGAAAAGTTAAATAATGTTCCCCAATTAATCCAGTGGGCTGGGATTTAGCTCAGTGGGTAGAGCGCTGCGCTGCAGTCTCTGAGGTCCCGAGTTCAATTCCCAGCACCGCAAAAATGGGAGAAGGGCCTGGCAATCCACTCCCAAGGCCATCCCGAAACAGCCATTGAAAACCCTATGAGGGTCGCTATGAGTTGGATACCGACTCGGCGGCACCTAACAACAACAACAATTAATCCAGTGAGTGGCAGACCTGGGAATCTTACCCAAGGTCTGAGAAGGAAAACCAGTATGTGTATGTCACTGAAGACAAAGGGGAAGAGAATCTCAAGAACACAATGAAATTGGAGGCATTAAATGCATGGAGAAGTTAAGAAGAATTAAAATGGGGGGAAACTTAAATGGCTCTGAGATTTGTTTAGTAGGAAGTCATTGGGGATCTTTGGGAAAGCTGTTTTTTGTGATGTTGGGAACTAAAACTATATTGCAAATGTTTAAAGAATGGGTGGAGGTTTGGTACTGGTGAGCAGTGAACAACAACAACAACAACAACAAAACCTTTTTTAGCCAGCAGTGTGGTGATGAAAGAAAGAGGAGATTGTCTGGAAATTCAAAAGGGTGCCTGAATCTAGGAAAGATTTTCTTATTGTTTCTATTTTGGTTTTGTTTTTTCATGTTTTCCCCAATAGAGGAGCCCTGGGTGCATTTTTAGGCAGAGGAAAGGGGTCAAATAGAGAGTTTGCAGATAAGAAGCCATGAGGATAATCCAGCTACATAAAAGCAAAAGGGCCCCAAACAAAGGCAAATAATAGATTGGGAGTCCATAAACACTAAGTGTAAGGAAATGTTTTATATAGAAAATTACAGCTTGGTTCAGACCACAAAACAGTAATCTGTTCTTTCCCGGCTTGTGTTACTCAACAAAAACTCTCTTTTTAGCAGTTTCAAGTATGCTGCATAAACTGGTTATATAAGGCAAGGCATGAGGCTGGAGGGCTCCAACTCCAATTTGACAACACCATTGTGTCTTCACACCACCTGTCACATCTATCAACATTTTAACTAATGTCAAAGTTCTTCTTTTGCTAACGAGCTGCTGCACAGAGCTGTGCTTCCCCTCCCAGTCCGCCAGCTACAGTATAATGAGCAAAAGTGAAAGGCATGAGCGTCCGCTCAGTAGCCCCTCTTTGCTTTCCAAGACCATCACTGTCCTATTTTCCTTTTGTCACAGACCCAAATTGAGTTATCTGGGGCACTTTCAGATGTGCTTTGCTTTGATATAATAAAAAACTCTCCTCTACCCAGAGGTTACCCCCAAGGTTGGGATTGGTCGACACCTGAGAGTTATCTACGTGGATGAGTGAGGTGGTTATACTGAATCCCACATACTTTAAGAGTCCTTGCCTTTTCTAAGATTACCATCTCTTCTTCCAGGGTGGGACCTATTAATACTCTTCTCTCAGTAATTTCAAAAATTAAATGTTTGCAGTTTCCTAATTTCTCTCCCCTGTGCTGATGGTCATGATGCTCTCCTTAGAAGCCACCCCTCCCTGCCACCCACATACTCAACTCTACCTTTTCTTCAAATGTCAGCTCTGGCCAACTCTTGCCTAAAGGCCAAGGCATGGCTAGATGTCCCTTCTCTAGGCTTTCATTCCATCACTCATCCTTAGTCAAATCAGAGAAATAAGTGGTAATGCTGTTATATTCCAACTATCAATGAAGGGAGGAGCATTCTTCAACATGATTGCGTTTTTGTAATGATTATACTACTATCTATGCACGCAGCCATACCACTGTGGCATCCAATCCTGTTAGATCTCAGAAGCTAAGCAGGGTGGGGCCTGGTTAGTACTTGGATGGGAGACCGCCCGGGAACACCAGATACTATAGGCTTGGGAGGACCCCACAATCCACTCCCAAAAATCAATCTATCATTAAAAAAAAACTATGAATAGCAGAGAAGCACTGACAATAGTGTTTCACCTGTTCTACACAGGGTCGCAATGAGTTGGATACCAATTCGATGACACCTAACAACAACAACATCTAATTTATAGCCTTCAGTCATACCACTGTGGTGTCCAATCCTGTTAGATCTCGGAAGCTAAGCAGGGTGGGGCCTGGTTAGTACTTGGGTGGGAGACCACCTGGGAATACCAGGTGCTGTAGGCTTGGGAGAAGGACCCAGCAACCCACTCCCAAAACATAATCAGCCATTGAAAACCCTATGAATAGCAGAAAAGCACTAAAAATAGTGGTTCCCCTGTTGTATGTAGGGTCGCAATGAGTCGGACACTGACTCCACGGCACTTAGCAACAACATCTAATTTATGGTATCAAAAGACAAAATAATTGAAAGCCTAATAAACAAACAGTCATAGATATGAAATTTACTGAAATAAAGAAATATGTAGGCAAGAGGATCGCAAGTTTGAAGCCAGAGTCAGCCTGTGTAACTTAGTGAGATCTTGTCTCAAGATAAAAAGTAAAAAAATAAGCTGTGGCTGCAGCTCAGTGGTAGAGCTTTTGCAAAGCATGTGTGAAGCCCTGGGTTCAAGTTCCTAGTACCACAAAAAAAGTGGGTAGACAACAAAGTAGTATAAAAAACTTTTTAATTTGGAGAAACTTTTTTGGTCATAAAACTCTTTGATTTGTGGCTAGGTCAATTTTTTCTTTTGAAATTTTAAGTATAAAAGTAATGTTTTTCTAGTCATAAATAAAGTATTGCTTTTGTACATGAGAAAAACAATTCACTTAAGTAGAAGTCATGTTATGTATATACTTAATATTTTTATATGGTGGTGTCTCAGATTAGGTTGTTTAGTATGGAAACTGACTGATAATTGTGCTAATGAACACAGTCACTTTATGAGCTAGAAAAAGATGGCATCAAAGCTTTATAGGCATTGTTTATTAACTCCTGATTCAGAGCAAATAATATCAAAGAACTTCTCAAGACAATAGGGCAAATTTGTGGGGTATGAGGCAATTCTGTATGTATGTACTTGCTGTTCTTGTTAGATACCATCCAGTTAGTGTCTGACTCATAGTGACCCTATGTACAACAGGTGAAATAGTATTGCTAATGCTTCTCTGCTACTCATAGGGTTTTCAATGATAGATTGTTTTGGAGGAATGGGTTGCTGGGTCCTTCTCCCAAGCTTACAGCACCTGGTGTTCCCAGGCGGTCTCCCATCCAAGTACTAACAAGGCCCCACCCTGCTTAGCTTCAGAGAGGTCTGATGGGATCAGATGGCACAGTAGTAGGGCTACATGCATGTATACACTTAACTGCCTTAAAATAAACTCATTTCCCAACCCTACAATACTTTCCTAGGATTTCTAACAATATCTGCGTCAACAAACACAAATTCAATAGCATTTTCAAGTGCCTTTCTGAACTCTAAACTAGATTAGGCCATTTATTATATTCTACCCTTTCCATTTCGTAAAACTCACTGCTTATAATTGTGACTTATTTTCTTTGCCAGAATTTAAACTATTTGAGATTATAGATTTGTCTTATTTTTACAGTGACCATCTATGTGGCCCAATGCATACAAGATGTGGGATAAATCTGTATGAAATAAAGACTGAATATTTTCTGTATCAATTGTTTTTTCTATTTTTTTTTTCAGTATTAGAGGGTTGAACTCAGGGCCTTGCCCATTCTTTGTAGGTGCCCTACCACTGAGTTGCACCCCAGTTAATTTTTTATTTTTGAGACAGGGTCTCACCCAGTTATGCAGGCTGCCTGTGCCCTTGAACTTGCAATCCTTCTGTCTCAGATTCCCAAGTCGCTGGAATTACAGATACACACCATAGCACCTGGCTTCTTGCCTTCTTTCTTGATTTAAGCTGTGAGCCTCTTCAGGGCAGAGATTTTTTGCTTACTTTATCTTTTATTTCAGCTTCAGCATGCATTTCATTGAATTGGTGTTTAAAAATCTTACATCTTTGTTCTGTCTGTTCTTCTAGAATAACTTTCTTGAAGTCAGTGATTGTGGCTTATTCAACTTTTTATTCCCATCATTTGACACACTGCCTGGTGCTAAGATGAATATGTAGTTTTGAATGAATGAACGAAGTGAAATTCATAATCTTGTGTGGAAGACAGACACACAAATAAATCACTACAAAGAAGACTCACAATACAATGGCAGTGTTAACAGCCCCATTGCATGTTATAAAAGAAACAAAAGGTGCTAAGCATGTAAGTATTGGGGTGGGTGAGATTTAGTTAGATGAGGCAGATCTAAGAAAGTTTCATAGAGAAGGGGACAGTCAAGCAAGGCCTGCAAGGATGAGTAAAATTTCAACAAGTAAAGATGGTGCAAAGGCTTTGAGGTTGACAAATATACAGCCATTTGCATTTGGAAGAAGGGGAGAAGAGGCAAAAGCAAAGTGAAGGCTAAATCATACTAGAGAGGAATATGAAAAGGCACAGGTGAGATACATTCAGAGCCATACTTAGAAAACAAGGTTCCAGTGTGATTATTAAGCACTGTAAATAGAAGTGGGTTGAAAGTAGGATAGAATTTTTCCTGTTGTCTCCAAACTTCAGCTAAGATCTTAAAGTTAATAATAATGGGTAATAAACATGCCACATTTTAAAGGGTTGTGGTAGGTATGTTTATGGGAACATTATTCAGAGTCAGGAAATCTTTGCTGCCATCACCAGCCTAGATAAGTTAGGTACCTGTTGAGAAGATCATTCGAAGTGAGGAAATGAATAAGAGTAGGGAGTGCTGTAGTGCTGGGCACTACCCTCCCCTCCCACACCAATCTTAATGCAAGTAAAGGAAGGAGACCCCAAGAGAACACTTCCAAGGACTGGAACTGGCAGACTTTCCAAGGACTACTAAGAGAGGGACTCAGAAAGTCCCTGGGCAAACTTCTGGCATGAGTCTAGGGTCTAGGAGGCCACACAATGGAAAGAGAGGCTGTGCCTGCTCGAAGCCGGGGAGAACTACTAGTGAGGAGAGGAACAGGGGGCTGATATAGCATAAATCCAACTGGGATGAGCCAGACACAGTGGTATGTACCTGTAATCCAAGCAACTTGTGAGACAGAAGCAGGTGGATGGAGAGTTTGAAGCCAGAGCCACCCTGTGCAACTAAACAAAACACTTTCAAGATAAAAAATCTTAAGAAAGGGGCTGGGAGTGCAGCTCAGTGGTGAAACACTTGCCTGACATGCATAAGGCCCTGGATTCAACCCCCTAGTTCTGGAAAAAAAAAAAGTTCCAGTTGGTAGTGGTGGGGCAAGGATGGGCAAGTTTTCCCATGGGCCATAGGGATGCTAAAGAGGGTAGCCTGAGTCTAGTCACCTCTAAATGACCTTACCTGAGAGGAATCCCTGCTAGGGAGAGGAGGTTCCAGGTTAAAGGGATAAAGGTCTGTCCTAGGAAGATAGGGACTGAGATGGATATGCATCTTCTGAGTCAGGGAACAGTCAAAGGCAGAGGGCCACACAATGTCTACCAAACACAGCATAAATGTATCCCTGGAGATGGAATTAACATGGAAGCTTGCCATGACAGAGCATTATGATTCTTAGAAGCAAATATTGTATACTTCCTCTCTTTCTTCCTCCCTCCCTATGCCCTGAAAGATCCAAAGGCTAAGAGAATTTAGATCAAGGGAAATGAAAGGATATGACCCTCCCCCACCATTGCTCCTAGACCTCTGTGAAGCAGAGGGGAGATAGTTTGAATTAAACAGGAAATAGGAGCTTTCATTTATATTGGACTTGAATTACTAATACTGAGAGACTTTTCTTAATACCCAAAAGTGACCAAAAACAATGGAGTTTGTCCCAAATCTCATCAAGGTTCATGTTGATGGTAGAAAAAGATAGTCATTTCCCATGTAATAAGCTATTTCTATAAGGGTGAGTAGTCTGGATTTCTTTCTGCCTATGATGGATGGTGTTATGATGTTTAAGGAAAAAAATACTATGAACTGATTTGTGCTTTAGGGATCCCACTTGTGACTATGCATTGATACCTGAAATAAGGGACACTCGCTACTATGTTGGGTTTCATAGATTTCAACTTCATAGCATGTCCCCATATGGTGAAAGTGGGATGGCTTTGTGAAAAAAGACATATTTCTTCTCCTCCATACTAATTCTCAAAACAGAGTAGAATGAAAAGGCCTTATTAAACTATCACAAATACCCAGAAAAAGTATTAAACCTGCCTACTGACCCTTAATTGACCCATGAGTATATGTTTTAAGATGTAGAAATCCTGCCTTTCAGATGTTAGCATCTCTTTTTAATCATTTGTGTGTGCATTCTGTAAGCACCTGGTACCTGAAAGCATCTCTTGAGAAAATGGTTTAGCTGACATACATTGGCAAAGACCAAGTGATTCCACAGATTTACGGATACAGCCACTGCCTTCACTCCAGGGCCTGGGTGCTCTGCTTTAGGAGCCTAACATGTACAACAGGGTAATGTGGATAGTAAGTAGATAGACTCTTTGGTCCTGTTCACCAGTGTTATGAAGATATAAAAATAAGACTTAGACAATGCAATAGGGAATTTGATATATTTAGATGGTCACAAGCTGAAGTTTGCTTGTCACTGCTATAAAGAGGTGAGGAAAAGCTTTTTTAAAAACTGTTTTCAAGATGCAAGGTGTAGGGAGTTAAGATCATCCCTATAACTTGCTAAAACTGATTCTAACAATATACAGTGCCACTTTCAATCTGTCGGACTGTTATGCAACCAGACCATCACTGGCAAAGAGAGCTGGGTCAGGAACGATAAACTTTCTTCCAAAATCTGTATTTGCAGGCCCTGCACAAGACCTAAAAGCTCCATAACCCCTAAGCTTCTTCCTCCAAGCTACAGCCTTATCAGCCTGTTGGTTAGGACCAACACTTAGTGCTCTCTTTTCTCTTCTCTCCACTAGTCTTCTTTTGGTCAAATTGCAGAACCCCTCATTTTCATCTTGCAACTTCAATGTCAAAAGAGAGAAATTTTCTAAATCACATTATGTAATCTATGACAGAATCACTGTAGATAGTACATTTCAGCCAAAGTAAGCAATTGCAGTGATGTAGACACAATCCTTTACATTTCTGGGCCTCTGGAAATCATGCTGCTATTCATCACCATCAGTGAACAACTGAACTGGAAATTATAGTTTAAATGAATCAAAACAGGGTCAGCCCAAAACCAAGATTTAGGACTTCATTCCATGGTCATGAAATATTTTTGTATCAATATCACTAGTGCTGTAATATGAAAAAAGGGAATCATAAGAATGGGTGCTCATTTCTGTTCAAATATCTGCCTGGTATTTAGTTTGGTGCCTTGTTTCTCTGTGGTGATACCTGAGGGGTTAAGCATTTCAAGTCAAAAGCAAGGAAGACAAAAGCCAGGAATTAGCAGGAACCACAATGAAGCCAGAACAGCCATGAGATAGCAAGGACTCCCGTATGCCAAATGAGTCTTCTATTAAGCTTCACACAAACTTCTTGCTTTATAACCAACACCAACAATTACCAGTTTCTATGGACAGGTACATCTCATCTAATCATCCCTAATGCAGGCTTGATGCCAAACCTCGATCAGCCACATCTAGTCGATCCTGAAATGGTACAACAGGAAATAATCATTTATCATTTATCGTCTCCATTGCAGTTTCCTGTTTAATGAAAAAATTAATATAAAGTCTGTCTTTATTCTTTTCAATTGTATATTTTGAAGATAAATAGGTTAATATGTGTGAGATGCTTAGCACATAAGAATATAAATAGAGGGACTTTGTACATTTCATTCTAGCATTAGGCAAAATCAAGAAAACAACCAGACACCAGTAGCATTTTCGGTGACAGTGACCTTAAATTCTGCATGACAACTATTTAGGGGGCAAACTGGAAGACATTTTAGGTTTTAACAGTGTCTTGATTGATGATGAATTAAGTACACTTGCATAAAGTGAATATCACAAAAGATTTAACCAAATCAATAATTTTTAAAAAATGTGTCTGCCCTCCAAACAAATAAGAATGGAGCTTTAAAAGCCAGCACCACAGTGTGACTGTAGAACCTGGCAATGCTTTGTTACCCTGACATTTAGCAATCGGCCAACATTTCTTAAAGCGCTACCCATGCTTAGTCAATATCACTTCCCTTTTTGTACTTCTCATCGCCTTCTGTCTGATCTTTCATCTGATTTGGCTTTTTTCTCCCATGCGTATTAGTTATTTGGTACTGACAGAGTGCCTACTGGGTGCTTTTCTGTGTCCTAGAGGTCAGTGGCTAGCAAAAGGTCACAGTCCTTCCCTTGTAGTGCTTACATTTAGGGTGAATAGGCAACAAACAGGTAAAGATGAAAACCTTCCATTGGGAGACCTGCTATGAACAAAAGCAGCCACCATGACTATGATAGGGTAGAAATATCTTCTGAAGAGGTGACATTGACAATGAAAGAAGGCTTTGACTCTTGTTTTCTGATAAGACCATCGTGTCTAAAACTGGTAACCACTAAAGATCTGATAAATATTGTTGAATGAATGAGTGAGAAAATAGAAGAGTCCACAGATGTTAAAAAGCCCATGAGGACAGAGAAGCTGGCAAATGCAGGGACACTGAGGTGGATGTTAGAGAAATAGGAATAAGGCCAAGGTGGCTTCAGTGTAATAGCAAAGACAGGAGCTGGGGTAGCTCAATGGTAGAGCCTTTCCTTGGTCATTATAAGGACCTGGGTTTGATCTATGTTGTTAGGTGCTGTCGAGTCGGTATCTGACTCATAGTGACCCTCATAGGGTTTTCAAATGGCAGACTGTTTCGGGATTGCCTTGGGAGTGGATTGCCAGGTCCTTCTCCCATTTTTGGGGTGCTGGGAATTGAACTCGGGGCCTCAGAGACTGCAGTGCAGAGCTCTACCAACTGAGCTAAATCTCAGCGGGTTTGATCTATAGCACAGCTAAATAAATAAATAAATAAATAAATAAATAAATAAATAAATAAATAGTGGCAGGAGGGGATGGAGGCATTTCTCGTTGACACTAATAAACTAGGTCATCAGCAATGTGTATTTACATTTCTGAGCCATCTCATCAAGAGGGTCACCTCTGCCGATGGTTAACCTGAACTGGTTTCCAAACATGAAGAGAGTATCACCTCCTTTGTAGAGTGGCTCCAGCAACTAAGAGGCCTCCACACTTCCTGGTCGTCACCCACGCTCCAGCATGTGCCTGGAATGCCCTTTCCCAGTGTACCTGCCAACTTCTCACCCACCCTTCAGCTTCTCTTTCGGGGAGGCCATGCCTTATCCCCAGACCTAAATCACATCCCACCATGACAGTACTTCCCATGGACTCCCTTTCCTCATACCTATCCTCACTTTTAACTTGCGCAACACGATGTGTCTCCCCACTATTCTGGGCACATTGAGGAGAGGAATCTTCACCATTTGTTCTGTTGCCCATGATGGGAACTCAAATATTTCCCAAATGAATAACTCCAAGCTTGACTCCAAATAAAAGGACTGGAGAAAACATGTTTAAATTTTTCTGGGTGTTTTTGTTTGTTTGTTTGTTTTGTTTTGTTTTGTTTTGTTGTTGTTTTATTTAGTAACAGTTAACAGTCTTCTCTGATCTTACAATGGCATTGTCTAGAATGAGACAAAAGGCAGCAAACCTGCTCAACCCTTTTACTGACAGTACGTGACTTTAGGCAAATCCTTTACCCTTGCTTGTGCCTGGGCATGGAGGAGGACAGTCTCACCCCTTCAGGACATGTTTGGGGTGGAGGGAAGGCAAGGAGAGGCCAGAGAGAAAGAAGGGCCCAAAGTTCCCTGGGATTTTCAAATAGCATGTCCACTACATCTCAAATTTATAATCACAAGTCACGTAGGCTTATTTGTATATGGAGGGCACGCTAGGAAGTAAATTTTATTTCTGTTTCAGAGCAAATCTAAAAGAGCAAATACATGTGAAGGAAGGTGTCTTTAGTTGAGATAAAGGTCAGCCATGGACAGAAAGATGCATTGACAACTTAATCATTGCTTATTAGGATAACAATTTTTAATTAAATATTTAAAATTGAGAAGGAGTCACAGGGAAGCAGTTTACATGTGCATTTTCTTTTCTGACATCAATACTGCCATTGATGAGCAGATCCAATTTAGTTTCACTCTGAGAGAGCAGACAATGGTCAGTTTTCCTCCAGCTGGCTTATTTTACAAGCATTAATGAACAATTAACCAACACTGGCACCCTTTCCATCTGTAATCCTGTAGTAGGCTCGCTAATCTCTACCACTAGCAGCTAATGATGAAGGTCTCTTAAGCTTTGCTTCTTATCCCAGCCAGTTCTTAATACTTGCATAAGTATGCTTTCTGAGGAGGGGGGCCCCCTACTGCTATGCAACCCAGGAACAAAAGCCCAGAGACATTTTTGAAGGGGTTTCTGTTCAATAACACTTCTATGCTTATGTTTGCCTTCCTCCTACAACAAACACCAGTTGATCAACAGAGGGCTCTGGGGGTCACGGAGGGCTCTGTGTTTCCATACTTCTAATGCTTATAAGAATGTATTCAGACTGCATTATATATACCCCCACCCCCAATTGCACAGGCAGACACCCTAAAGTGGGGAGGGAGATGCAGCCTAAATAGAATCAAACAGTATTTTTCTCCATGAGTCAAGCTTTGATTTGGCATTGAATAACACTGAGTTTAAAACCACATTATCATTAAAAATGTATATGTGAGAGGCAGATTTATCCAGAATACCCCACACAAGGTAGGTCTTTGCTTCTCTGAATTTAATGGAACTTATATTCAATTGTCTTTCTCTAGTGGGGCAGAAAGCAATTCACCATTTTGTTAGAACTCCTCTGTAGGGTCAAGATTTAAAGAAAATGAAAGGTCAAGATAAAAAAATAAAATCCAACTGTAGAGTGGCACAACTGTAGGATAATAGCCCAGGCTGAAGTGACACAGTTTTCATTTGAAACTACTTTTCAGACTTGTATAACTTCCTGGGAAAGTTATTATTTCAGGGAAAACTGTACTTGAGATTTGATTCCAAGACTAAATTGTTAGAGGAAATTTTGGCAGCATAAATTCTACTGGGCTTTGAGAATTAGGATAGAAGGAAGTGGCAGCAAAGGAAGCAAAGGCAGCAGTTTGGGTTACACATACTGCTTTTGCATTGAAATACTAAGAAAAAGCAAGCAGCCGCACATACCCATTGAGGGCCCCAACCTCAAACTCCCATTTTCTATAGTCTATGGTCCTCAGAAAACTGTTACATATGATAACCTATGTTGATCTGGAAGCAACAAAAGCATCAGGATGAAGAAGAGGGAGACAGGGCTTTTATGGGACTAAACTGTGACATATCTAGATGGAGTGACCTCAGAGCATCTAGACTGTGAATGAGTAGAGTAAGAAAGGGAAGGCCACATGGCAACCTCATAGGAGCCACTCATTTCTGGAGCCCTAACTTTTCAACTGTTCAAACAACTCACATCACCTTCAATATGCTACAACATGGGAAATTGATGATGCATAAAGCTCTTTTAAAAATTAATAAAAAATTAAACTATATTCTGCAACATTCACCCGAAATGAATCTTTTCCACAAATCATCTCACTTTTTTAATTTATCTATTTAGAATGCTGAAACATGACTTCTTTCTTCCTCTGACACTCAGAGCTGCCTGCAATAGAAAGAGGGCTTAGTGGACAGAGCCTTGGACTAAAAAGTTTGGAAGCTGAGTCCTATTCACACATAGCTACTGACCCTTTGTGTGATCTTATACAAGTCATTTAACCTCTCTGCCCTTCTGCTTCCTCATTCATTCCACAGACACAAAGCTACCTGCCCCTCCCTACCTCTGGAACTGTGAGGGTGAATGAGCTATGGCTGCAAAGCATTTGAAAATGTCATTGGTTAGTGTGAGGCTCAAACAGTGTAAAACACTTAAAAAGACCTGTAATGTGATAAGACACAATGAAAATAAGGACAGATTATAAGAGGGAAGCATGGAGGTCAGGAACCTTTGCCACTTTGAAAATTCACTAGTCATGAACTTCAAAAGCAAGTCTCTATAACAGAATATTTACCTTTTTTGCTCTTTAGGAATCACTAAATTGATCTATTTAATTTAAGTGAGCATTTGGACAAGAATAGTAAAGTTTAAAGGGAATAAACGAAGATTTGACATCCTGTGAATTTAGATTATTGCCTAATTAATTCCCAATTTGGAAGAAATAATCTGAAATTATCTATTATTTTCACTCTCACAAACATATTGTCTTTACTGCTCCACAAATACCCATGCTCATTTCTACTTATCTTTCCAAATACCACATTCTCCTCTCTGCCCACTTAAATCCCACTAGTTTACATTCCAATAAAGTCCCGCGGCCTCTCCCATCAAGGATTCCATAATAGTCTTCGAGGCCACATGTTTGCAGATATCACAACTTTATGCAAAATATCCAGATATTCCTAGCAGATTTGTTGTTGGTGGTGGTGGTGTTACAGTAGTAGAGGTTGAACCCAGGACCTTCTTCATATTAGATAATCACTATACTACTGACTCATAGCGACCCTCTGTTCAACAGGGGAAACACTATCGTCAGTGCTTCTCTGCTGTTCATAGGGTTTTCAATGGCAGATTGATTTTTGGGAGGGGGTTGCCACGTCCTTCTCACAAGCCTATAGCTTCTGGTGTTCCCAGGCGGTCTCCCATCCAGGTACTAACCAGGCCCGACCCTGCTTAGCTTCCGAGATCTGACGGGATCGGATGCCACAGGGCTACCGCTGCATGCCATGGTATTTTCAGTCGCATCATATGGTTGTGAAAGCTGGACATTGAACAAGAGAGACAGAAAAAGAATTGATGCTTTTGAATTGTGGTGCTGGAGACGTCTATTGAATATACCATGGACTGCCAAAAGAACCAACAGATCTGTCCTAGAAGAGGTACAACCAGAGTGCTCCTTGGAAGCAAAAATGGCCAAAC